>JAWNKX010000380.1:0-132808 GCA_035041755.1 Cacoxenus indagator
GATTTTCAATAAAACGGAAACGATCCGAAGTTCTTGATTTTTTGAGCAACGAATCTGAGGCAGATGCAAAAATTATGAAGAAACTCTTGGATATGGAGGCAAAAGAAAATTCAATGCAATCGAAACACACGACAAAGCAACATTGTGTTCATAAACGCCTGAAAATGTCTTTGAATCATTTGACAAAGCAGTGTTGCTTTGCAGTACTGCTTTGCATCGTAAACATGATGCATTGCAGTGTTGCGTTTATGAAGTCTGCCCTATCTTTCAAGATTTCTAGGGTTTGTAGCGCTAGCCTCCAGATAATCGATATGATGAAATAATCGGTGTTTTTTTAATCGATGTCATCTGGGTTTCGATTAGTCGAATAATCGATGGTTTTATGACGATTATTAAACTGCATAAACGATTATTTTCTGCACCGATGAAATATGAAAAAATCGTAAATATGGAAGACAGGCAACAAACATTGACAGACGTATAGCCAGATAGACAGTTTCATTTATGTTTGCTTTCAGACATCTTAAAAAAAATGTTTTTAAAGTTTTCATACACTTTTAACTTAGAATGTTAGGTAAAAATATTTTGATAACTATAGAAATTAGTTTCATTTTGTTCGCTCATATAAATTGTTGTCTGGAATTTATTAAACTTAGTAGTATTTATGTATAATTTATTTATTATTTTTTATTTATTAATTTTCTTCTTCTGTTATTAAAATTAGAGGAGATCTCAGTTGATCAATTGTGGCATTGAAACCAATTAAATAATATTATATTAAATATTAAAATACATTTTTGTGAAATTGAATTTTTTTCGCACGGTTCTAAAGTTAACGATTAATCGATTTTTTAAGCAACAATTAATCGACACATCGATGAACTAGTAAGAAATAATCACTAAAACAATCACTAATAAATTACTAATCCATGCTTTCTTGGTCGATACCCATCCCTACTTCCAACCATAAAGGACAGGGCTTACGAAGCCATAGTTAAACTGATACCGAAATTGAACAATACGTCTCATCCTCCGATTTATAAAGATTACATTAATGCAATAAAGGCAAAGAAGACATTTAAAGTGGTATCAGATCAATATTTCACCTGCACCTAAAACTCGTCTCTCCACGTTTGCTTTTGCTTTTGGACGGTACGTTGTCTGCACCGACAGTTTGTCAACCATCGCAGCGGTAAAAAAAAAATAATAGCAGACATCCGTAGCTTACGCGCCAAAATATAAGCAAAATGTTGTTATTTTGGGTGCCAAGTCATTAAGGTATTACTGACAACGAAAATTCAGACAGACAAACAGAATCTTTAAAAGAATGCAATTTGGAAAATATTGCTTTGAATTACAATTTCCTTATTCATTGTAATTTAAAATACCTACTCGAATCATTATGTCTCATCCGATCAGAGTCATAGGCCCTGGTAGCTAGTGTTTTTTTCTTCTTTTAGTTTTTTTTCTTTTTTTTAATATTTAATTTTTCTGTTATTATAAAAACAACTCCAATTAAACTGTATATACAAAAATTAACATAACCTAAATTAGTAAGTGGGGATATAATAATATTAAAAAGATCTATTATGGAGGTCGATAGGTGCGATCTTCTCAGCCGTCCCGCCACACTAACTCCTCCCATTCCCCGTCGTTTTAGAAGGCGCCTTGCAAGATTATTTAGATGATTTTTCAACCTCTCCATATATTTTTTGGTTTGACGATTAATCACATCGCCAATTTTCGGTAGTTTTAAGTCCCTCTCAAGGTCTGCCGTTCGCATAACCACGGGACACCAGTAAGCATACGCAATTTCTTGGCCTGTATTACTCTCACCTTCGTGATGTTTAACTTCTCTGCTATGCCATACACCTGCAAGCCGTATCGCCAAGCAGGAGCAATTATTGCTTTGTAAATGTGCACCTTATTTCCCAAGACCAATTTATTCCTGCTATTAAAAAGCCAACGAAATTTTCCAATCCTCTGTCTTAGGGATTTCGTTATACTTGAAATATGCGTCTTGAACGTTAGCCACCTATCCAAATATACACCCTTGTATTTGTAACCTGAATGGTGTTCCAGCAGCTGGTTTCTAATGGAAACTCCTGGAAAGAAATCCGGCCGTAACGCGTACGTCGATTTGGCACATTTGTTTTTGTTAATGCAAATGGTCCATTGTCGTGTCCAGTTTTGAAAAATATGAAGGTATTGCTGCAGTGTGTCCATAGCTTCATAAATGCACTTGCTTCTGACGAGGATGGAAGTATCATCTAGAAAAGGGGCAATGATCAAATCCTGAGGATCCTCCAGGGGTATTTCTGACCCAGTGGGCATGTCGTGCTTGAACAGGATATAGAGTGTAGACCCTAAAACGCTACCCTGAGGGACACCTACGCAAATAGCCTTGACGCTAGACTCCACACCATCCAGTACCACTGAGAAAGTCCTGTTATCAAGGTAGCTGCACACGATCAACCATAGTTGAGGCGGCAAGAGATTCTTGAGCTTACTGAGCAGCCCGTCGTGCCAAACTCCGTCGAAAGTCCGCTTTATGTTAAGATACGCTGCCACAACGTACTCCTTAGCCTCAAATGCTTCGAGAATACCGTTAACCACCCTATGCAGCTGAGCCTTATATGCCAGGAAACTTTAGCAAAAGTTTATACCAAAGATACCACATATATCCCAGGAAGCCGTAAAGCAAAACCTTCTACACTTACTCTCCTTACCCATCACTTCTTCTTAGATGTTCCTGGTCCTGACAAAGTACCAAATACCTGTCTTAAGCAACTTCCGAGACTCGTGCTAATTTTATTAACCCTTGTTTTTAATAAATGCATTTCCATCAGATATTCTCCTCGTGTATGAAAATAGGCTGAAATAGTGAAGATTCAAAAGTCTCGAAAGCCTCTCGACTTTCCAGAAAGCTACCGAATCATTAGTCTTCTACAAACTTATCAGGAGTGAAATCAAATGTAAAAAGTCAGTGGGTATGTTGTCTCTAGATATACAGGCTGCTTTCTATACCGTGTGGCATAAAGGGCTAATACACAAACTTTTTACCATTGGCACTTCAATTTATCTTATTAAAATCATTAGCAGCTTTCTAGCGGATAGGTATTTCCGTATTAGGACCCACTCTCTACAATATCTAAACTCATGATCTACTAATATAATATCTATACTCATGATCTTCTAAGATCTAACCTCTGTAAAACCTCAGTTTTTGCCGACGACACTGCCTTGAACTGCTCCGTAGATAGCTTCAGTGACATTTACAATATCCTTGAAGAAGCAATTCACATCTTTGCTACAAACTTTCAAAAATGGAAAATCAAATTGAAGTTACATATAAGGTTTTGCCTCCACTTTCCCTTACGAATACTTGTATATGTTGGAGATTTGGAATTAAGGGCATACAAAAGCCTTACTACCATTAAGCAGAAGATGCATAGTAGTAAGGAGAAATATTGAAATGAATAAATGATGAAATAAGGGGATGCAACGAAGAAAAGTACTGTTTGTTGTTTTTCAGTGGTTCGTACTTAATGAGAGGCGGCTCGAGTATGAGAGTGTCACCTCGGCCAAACGTGGCGCATTTTTGCGGAACGAATAATGATAGAATACTGAAGGAATATGGCAAAAAGGAATGTTCGTACTAGCAATGAAGCGAATGCGTAGAGAATAGTAGTAGTTCAGTCTTTGTGTGTGAAGAGAAGCAGAATCAAGACAATCGCGACTCACTGCGTTCTAAAATGAAATACAAGGAAAATGAATGAGTCAGAACTCTTACATTAAAAAAGGGATTACCATCGCCACAGCCACAGGAGCAGTTTGCCAAAACGTTACAAGTCCTATTGAAGTCTCAAAATAAAACGTTCATTCAGCGGTTGAAGGTAGTGCAAACAACACCGGCAACGACTTCGCGCGACGCCTCTGCGACATTTCCAATCTTCAACCCTGATTCCGACGCGGTCGACGTTTCAGCATAGTACGAAATGGCTCCCATGATTTTAACTAAGCGAACACTGGAAGGCGTAGCGCTGGTCATGGCGCTTACCAAATCATTGATCGGCAGCGTATCATAATCGTTGTTTTAGACAAAATGCGGCTTCTTCGACAGCCGTCGCAGCAAAAAATCTCGACGCGGACACCAATAAAGAAATGAACTGCTGGCCATACAATTTGCTAATATTTATTCATTTTCTTAAAACTAACTAACATGCTATACGATTTGAATCCAATGAAAAGAGAAAGAGAACAAAAGAAAGGGAACAGTGAGAGCGTACTGGAAATAACCGTAAATGGTATAAAAAGAAAACCCCCATTGCTTATTAAAAGGAACAGCAGCGCATTGCCAAAACGCAGCATCTAAATTGCTCACAGAACAGCGCTAACATACTCCCCGTCTTGGAAGCTCCTTCCAACTAACCACTCTGACTGTCGCTTTACTCAATAGGAAAAAGGAAAAAGAATACCCGAGTTAGTGCGTAGAGTGATAACTCGAACAAGCCCGTCCTCTCCAGGTTGTAGCTCCTGAACGCGTCCAAGGCTCGATTGGCTGGCGATGAGAACCAGAGTGTCTCGTTTAAGATTGTTACAGGTAGTAGACCATTTTACGCGCTTTTGAAGTAATGTTAAATATTAAACTGACCATCTTCACCAAAAAGCGTGTTGCACTACTAGAATGCGCTTCCAGTGATTCACCATCGACAACTTCAGCACATTATCATCGAAAGGCTCTGGAAACGCGTTGAGGGGCCGCCCCACCAGAAAATGCCCTGGAGTCAATGCCTGAAAATCTTTGGCACCTGACGAAAACGGACAAATGCAGTCGAATTCATGATGGCCTCTACTTTAGTTACAGCAGTAACCATCTCTTCATAATTGAGTGCCATGCCATTGATTAGATGCACAAGCAAACGTTTCGACACTTTTACTGCGCTTTCCCACGAGCCGCTAAACTAGTGAGAACGAGGGGGAATGAAATGAAAATTGACGCCGCCGTTGCTATACTCCCCCATCAGACAGGCTTGGGAGTGCTCGCTTAAGAAGCGGCTGGACAACGCCTTCAAATCGCGATTGGCCCCGACAAAGTTTGTCGCATTGTCCCAGAACAGGTCCGAGCTGAGGCCTCTCTGAGATAAGAAACGCTTTAATGCAGCCATGAAGGCTTTGGTACTCAAGTCCGAAACGCTCTCGAGGTGACAAGCCTTTGTCACAAAACAGACGAAAACACCACCCAATCGGCAACAGGATTGGGTGCTTAACTGTAAATAGTACCGTGGCTATCGATAGACGACCTCCTACGCGTACTATGGGTACAAACCCGTTTTGATGAACGAACGGCGTTAGCCTTTGAATCTTCGCTTACCTAATGATAGTGACGGACTTAAAGCAGCGTATCTCACTTACAAAACATACATTTGGAATGTTGAAAATTATAACACACAAACTGCCTCTCATCTCAGCAACCGTGAAGGTCACGGACGGCCTATAACCTTCCCTATTTCTGAACCGCGCTAGTCAACGAAAGACGTTACCGAATACTCGCTGCAACTTCAGAAAATGGTTAATAAAGGCACATTCACCTATCAATTCATGAAACTCCGCCATCGGGACCGACATTAAACTGAATGTGGATTTTCGCTGTTCAGGAACTGTTTGGAAAAGAGACCAGTCGGAACTGCGCAAATCAACCTCAGTACGCCTTAAAAAATTGGGGTCTTGAATCCAAATAGGATTCCTCTCAACTTCAGATGGGCACATCCCTCGCGATACTATATCGGCAGGATTGAGCTTTGTATCGATCTTCAACCACTGTTGTCCATTTGTCAACTCCTTAATCTTGGCTACTCGATTCGCTACGAAGGTGGCCCAGCGACTTGAATGTGATGAAAGCCATATGTGCGCAATTGTGGAGTCAGTCCAATAGCGGATGATATCTCCCTTCGTTGGGAGACATTTCCACACCTTGTCATTAATTGAGCCAACAATAACGTAACTTACAAATCCAGTCTTCCAGAAAATGATGTGGTCTTAACTGGCGCGACCTTGCTCTTCGAGGCCAAAAATCTAACTTTAACGCGATCTGACTTATCAACTGCTCGAATATAAACCACAGCGCAATTAGGAAGCCAAGCGCTATGCAAGGAACTGCAGTCACTGGGCGAACGGTTCGTCGTGTTACCAATAGTGTCCATCTTATTTTTGGCTGGCTCTCGATTAACAACTTATTGTGATTCCCTTTGCACAAGTCACACCGCGACTCCGTACAGTCCTTCGGTGAATGGCGCTTGGTAAAGCACACTAGGCAAAGCGACAACTTCTTTAATTCATAGTATCGCTGAAAGGGAGATAATTTTAAAAAATTCTCACATTGTATGCACTCCACTACATCTGTAACATACTCCTTTGGCACCACTCATAGTAGATGTCGTCAACAGCACATGACTGACCTTTCCCTAGGCAGTGACCCTTGATTGTAGCTCACAATTCTCCGAGTTAGTCTGGTTTCCACAATCAAAGTCATTCTCCCAACGATCAAGGGTGTCTTAATCTAGCTTGGATTGAACTAAATGCACCACGATTACATCCAATATTTCGGTATCAGAACCTAACGACTTTAAAGCAGCCAACTTCGACGTTACACTGTCCGTTAGTCTTCTCAACGAGTCAAAGTCTGACAACTTTACCGGCTTGATAGCGAACAGCTTTCGAATATGAGCTTGGAAAATTATGGCAGGGTTTTGAAATCTAGGCTGACTTCATAAACGAAACACTGCAAAGCAATACTGTAATGCATACTGTTCATAAACGGCATTGCTAAAAATAATGCAATGCCGAGTGTTCATTAACGCCTCGCAATACTTTGCGATGCCCAACATTTCTCAAATTTGGGCATAATTACCATTTGTAATGCATTACATTTTTTGGCGCGCGAAACAATGGACATGTCGTATGTAAAATTATTAAAATACAAGTACTATTTAAATTTTTAATTAATTTAATTTAGTATTTAAATTTAATAATTTAAATTAATTTAAATGATTTAATTTAATATTGCAATAGTGAGAAAAAGTGGACTCACGAAAGGAAGAAGCTTCTTGTAGAAGTACGTTTGTGCCATGAAGGAGAATTTAGCGGGAAAAAAAGAAAAGGAAAACAATTTGGGAAAAAATAATGTGGGAGATTAAGGAGGTTGAATGTACATTTCCCTTTTCAAACGAAGAAATGATTAGGTGTTTTATTAATATAGTGGGAACGTATAAGCGGAACAACATATAGGGTGAGGGTTCAACGAGCTGGGAATTTTTTGACGTGTTAGACGAGGTTTTTGGCAGCCGCAGTATTTTTCAGGTGCCAGAAGAATTAGTAGAAAGTTCCTTTGCAAACTTAGTGGCAGATTTAACAAGCGATGATCCGTTGACACCCATCGATAGCCCGTCGACGATGAACTCACATACACCACTCCAAGATTTTCAATAAAACGGAAACGATCCGAAGTTCTTGATTTTTTGAGCAACGAATCTGAGGCAGATGCAAAAATTATGAAGAAACTCTTGGATATGGAGGCAAAAGAAAATTCAATGCAATCGAAACACACGACAAAGCAACATTGTGTTCATAAACGCCTGAAAATGTCTTTGAATCATTTGACAAAGCAGTGTTGCTTTGCAGTACTGCTTAGCATCGTAAACATGATGCATTGCAGTGTTGCGTTTATGAAGTCTGCCCTATCTTTCAAGATTTCTAGGGTTTGTAGCGCTAGCCTCCAGATAATCAATATGATGAAATAATCGGTGTTTTTTTAATCGATGTCATCTGGGTTCGATTAGTCGAATAATCGATGGTTTTATGACGATTATTAAACTTTTTTCTGCACCGATGAAATATGAAAAAATCGTAAATATGGAAGACAGGCAACAAACATTGACAGACGTATAGCCAGATAGACAGTTTCATTTATGTTTGCTTTCAGACATCTTAAAAAAAATGTTTTTAAAGTTTTCATACACTTTTAACTTAGAATGTTAGGTAAAAATATTTTGATAACTATAGAAATTAGTTTCATTTTGTTCGCTCATATAAATTGTTGTCTGGAATTTATTAAACTTAGTAGTATTTATGTATAATTTATTTATTATTTTTTATTTATTAATTTTCTTCTTCTGTTATTAAAATTAGAGGAGATCTCAGTTGTTCAATTGTGGCATTGAAACCAATTAAATAATATTATATTAAATATTAAAATAAATTTTTGTGAAATTGAATTTTTTTCGCACGGTTCTAAAGTTAACGATTAATCGATTTTTTAAGCAACAATTAATCGACACATCGATGAACTAGTAAAAAATAATCACTAAAACAATCACTAATAAATTACTAATCCATGCTTTCTTGGTCGATACCCATCCCTACTTCCAACCATAAAGGACAGGGCTTACGAAGCCATAGTTAAACTGATACCGAAATTGAACAATACGTCTCATCCTCCGATTTATAAAGATTACATTAATGCAATAAAGGCAAAGAAGACATTTAAAGTGGTATCAGATCAATATTTCACCTGCACCTAAAACTCGTCTCTCCACGTTTGCTTTTGCTTTTGGACGGTACGTTGTCTGCACCGACAGTTTGTCAACCATCGCAGCGGTAAAAAAAAAAATAATAGCAGACATCCGTAGCTTACGCGCCAAAATATAAGCAAAATGTTGTTATTTTGGGTGCCAAGTCATTAAGGTATTACTGACAACGAAAATTCAGACAGACAAACAGAATCTTTAAAAGAATGCAATTTGGAAAATATTGCTTTGAATTACAATTTCCTTATTCATTGTAATTTAAAATACCTACTCGAATCATTATGTCTCATCCGATCAGAGTCATAGGCCCTGGTAGCTAGTGTTCTTTTCTTCTTTTAGTTTTTTTTTCTCTTTTTTCCTTAATATTTAATTTTTCTGTTATTATAAAAACAACTCCAATTAAACTGTATATACAAAAATTAACATAACCTAAATTAGTAAGTGGGGATATAATAATATTAAAAAGATCTATTATGGAGGTCGATAGGTGCGATCTTCTCAGCCGTCCCGCCACACTAACTCCTCCCATTCCCCGTCGTTTTAGAAGGCGCCTTGCAAGATTATTTAGATGATTTTTCAACCTCTCCATATATTTTTTGGTTTGACGATTAATCACATCGCCAATTTTCGGTAGTTTTAAGTCCCTCTCAAGGTCTGCCGTTCGCATAACCACGGGACACCAGTAAGCATACGCAATGTCTTGGCCTGCATTACTCTCACCTTCGTGATGTTTAACTTCTCTGCTATGCCATACACCTGCAAGCCGTATCGCCAAGCAGGAGCAATTATTGCTTTGTAAATGTGCACCTTATTTCCCAAGAACAATTTATTCCTGCTATTAAAAAGCCAACGAAATTTTCCAATCCTCTGTCTTAGGGATTTCGTTATACTTGAAATATGCGTCTTGAACGTTAGCCGCCTATCCAAATATACACCCTGGTATTTGTAACCTGAATGGTGTTCCAGCAGCTGGTTTCAAATGGAAACTCCTGGAAAGAAATCCGGCCGTAACGCGTACGTCGATTTGGCACATTTGTTTTTGTTAATGCAAATGGTCCATTGTCGTGTCCAGTTTTGAAAAATATGAAGGTATTGCTGCAGTGTGTCCATAGCTTCATAAATGCACTTGCTTCTGACGAGGATGGAAGTATCATCTACAAAAGTGGCAATGATCAAATCCTGAGGATCCTCCAGGGGTATTTCTGACCCAGTGGGCATGTCGTGCTTGAACAGGATATAGAGTGTAGACCCTAAAACGCTACCCTGAGGGACACCTACGCAAATAGCCTTGACGCTAGACTCCACACCATCCAGTACCACTGAGAAAGTCCTGTTATCAAGGTAGCTGCACACGATCAACCATAGTTGAGGCGGCAAGAGATTCTTGAGCTTACTGAGCAGCCCGTCGTGCCAAACTCCGTCGAAAGTCCGCTTTATGTTAAGATACGCTGCCACAACGTACTCCTTAGCCTCAAATCCTTCGAGAATAAAGTTAACCACCCTATTCAGCTGAGCTTTATATGCCAGGAAACTTTAGCAAAAGTTTATACCAAAGATACCACATATATCCCAGGAAGCCGTAAAGCAAAACCTTCTACGCTTACTCTCCTTACCCATCACTTCTTCTTAGATGTTCCTGGTCCTGACAAAGTACCAAATACCTGCCTTAAGCAACTTCCGAGACTCGTGCTAATTTTATTAACCCTTGTTTTTAATAAATGCATTTCCATCAGATATTCTCCTCGTGTATGAAAATAGGCTGAAATAGTGAAGATTCAAAAGTCTCGAAAGCCTCTCGACTTTCCAGAAAGCTACCGAATCATTAGTCTTCTACAAACTTATCAGGAGTGAAATCAAATGTAAAAAGTCAGTGGGTATGTTGTCTCTAGATATACAGGCTGCTTTCTATACCGTGTGGCAGAAAGGGCTAATACACAAACTTTTTACCATTGGCACTTCAATTTATCTTATTAAAATCATTAGCAGCTTTCTAGCGGATAGGTATTTCCGTATTAGGACCCACTCTCTACAATATCTAAACTCATGATCTACTAATATAATATCTATACTCATGATCTTCTAAGATCTAACCTCTGTAAAACCTCAGTTTTTGCCGACGACACTGCCTTGAACTGCTCCGCAGATAGCTTCAGTGACATTTACAATTTCCTTGAAGAAGCAATTCACATCTTTGCTACAAACTTTCAAAAATGGAAAATCAAATTGAAGTTACATGTGAGGTTTTGCCTCCCCTTTCCCTTACGAATACTTGTATAAGCAGAAATATTGAAATGAATAAATGATGAAATAAGGGGATGCAACGAAGAAAAGTACTGTTTGTTGTTTTTCAGTGGTTCGTACTTAATGAGAGGGCGGCTCGAGTATGAGAGTGTCACCTCGGCCAAACGTGGCGCATTTTTGCTGAACGAATAATGATAGAATACTGAAGGAATATGGCAAAAAGGAATGTTCGTACTAGCAATGAAGCGAATGCGTAGAGAATAGTAGTAGTTCAGTCTTTGTGTGTGAAGAGAAGCAGAATCAAGACAATCGCGACTCACTGCGTTCTAAAATGACATACAAGGAAAATGAATGATTCAGAACTCTTACATTAAAAAAGGGATTACCATCGCCACAGCCACAGGAGCATTTTGCCAAAACGTTACAAGTCCTATGGAAGTCTCAAAATAAAACGTTCATTGAGCGGTTGAAGGTAGTGCAAACAACACCGGCAACGACTTCGCGCGACGCCTCTGCGACATTTCCAATCTTCAACCCTGATTCCGACGCGGTCGATGTTTCAGTATAGTACGAAATGGCTCCCATGATTTTAACTAAGCGAACACTGGAAGGCGTAGCGCTGGTCATGGCGCTTACCAAATCATTGATCGGCAGCGTATCATAATCGTTGTTTTAGACAAAATGCGGCTTCTTCGACAGCCGTCGCAGCAAAAAATCTCGACGCGGGCACCAATAAAGAAATGAACTGCTGGCCATACAATTTGCTAATATTTATTCATTTTCTTAAAACTAACTAACATGCTATACGATTTGAATCCAATGAAAAGAGAAAGAGAACAAAAGAAAGGGAACAGTGAGAGCGTACTGGAAATAACCGTAAATGGTATAAAAAGAAAACCCCCATTGCTTATTAAAAGGAACAGCAGCCCAATGGCGCATTGCCAAAACGCAGCATCTAAATTGCGCACAGAACAGCGCTAACATACTCCCCGTCTTGGAAGCTCCTTCCAACTAACCACTCTGACTGTCGCTTTACTCAATAGGAAAAAGGAAAAAGAATACCCGAGTTAGTGCGTAGAGTGATAACTCGAACAAGCCCGTCCTCTCCAGGTTGTAGCTCCTGAACGCGTCCAAGGCTCGATTGGCTGGCGACGAGAACCAGAGTGTCTCGTTTAAGATTGTTACAGGTAGTAGACCATTTTACGCGCTTTTGAAGTAATGTTAAATATTAAACTGACCATCTTCACCAAAAAGCGTGTTGCACTACTAGAATGCGCTTCCAGTGATTCACCATCGACAACTTCAGCACATTATCATCGAAAGGCTCTGGAAACGCGTTGAGGGGCCGCCCCACCAGAAAATGCCCTGGAGTCAATGCCTGAAAATCTTTGGCACCTGACGAAAACGGACAAATGCAGTCGAATTCATGATGGCCTCTACTTTAGTTACAGCAGTAACCATCTCTTCATAATTGAGTGCCATGCCATTGATTAGATGCACAAGCAAACGTTTCGACACTTTTACTGCGCTTTCCCACGAGCCGCTAAACTAGTGAGAACGAGGGGGAATGAAATGAAAATTGACGCCGCCGTTGCTATACTCCCCCATCAGACAGGCTTGGGAGTGCTCGCTTAAGAAGCGGCTGGACAACGCCTTCAAATCGCGATTGGCCCCGACAAAGTTTGTCGCATTGTCCCAGAACAGGTCCGAGCTGAGGCCTCTCTGAGATAAGAAACGCTTTAATGCAGCCATGAAGGCTTTGGTACTCAAGTCCGAAACGCTCTCGAGGTGACAAGCCTTTGTCACAAAACAGACGAAAACACCACCCAATCGGCAACAGGATTGGGTGCTTAACTGTAAATAGTACCGTGGCTATCGATAGACGACCTCCTACGCGTACTATGGGTACAAACCCGTTTTGATGAACGAACGGCGTTAGCCTTTGAATCTTCGCTTACCTAATGATAGTGACGGACTTAAAGCAGCGTATCTCACTTACAAAACATACATTTGGAATGTTGAAAATTATAACACACAAACTGCCTCTCATCTCAGCAACCGTGAAGGTCACGGACGGCCTATAACTTTCCCTATTTCTGAACCGCGCTAGTCAACGAAAGACGTAACCGAATACTCGCTGCAACTTCAGAAAATGGTTAACAAAGGCACATTCACCTATCAATTCATGAAACTCCGCCATCGGGACCGACATTAAACTGAATGTGGATTTTCGCTGTTCAGGAACTGTTTGAAAAAGAGACCAGTCGGAACTGCGTAAATCAACCTCAGTACGCCTTAAAAAATTGGGGTCTTGAATCCAAATAGGATTCCTCTCAACTTCAGATGGGTACATCCCTCGCGATACTATATCGGCAGGATTGAGCTTTGTATCGACCTTCAACCACTGTTGTCCATTTGTCAACTCCTTAATCTTGGCTACTCGATTCGCTACGAAGGTGGCCTAGCGACTTGAATGTGATGAAAGCCATTTGTGCGCAATTGTGGAGTCAGTCCAATAGCGGATGATATCTCCCTTCGTTGGGAGACATTTCCACACCTTGTCATTAATTGAGCCAACAATAACGTAACTTACAAATCCAGTCTTCCAGAAAATGATGTGGTCTTAACTGGCGCGACCTTGCTCTTCGAGGCCAAAAATCTAACTTTAACTCGATCTGACTTATCAACTGCTCGAATATAAACCACAGCGCAATTAGGAAGCCAAGCGCTATGCAAGGAACTGCAGTCACTGGGCGAACGGTTCGTCGTGTTACCAATAGTGTCCATCTTATTTTTGGCTGGCTCTCGATTAACAACTTATTGTGATTCCCTTTGCACAAGTCACACCGCGACTCCGTACAGTCCTTCGGTGAATGGCGCTTGGTAAAGCACACTAGGCAAAGCGACAACTTCTTTAATTCATAGTATCGCTGAAAGGGAGATAATTTTAAAAAATTCTCACATTGTATGCACTCCACTACATCTGTAACATACTCCTTTGGCACCACTCATAGTAGATGTCGTCAACAGCACATGACTGACCTTTCCCTAGGCAGTGACCCTTGATTGTAGCTCACAATTCTCCGAGTTAGTCTGGTTTCCACAATCAAAGTCATTCTCCCAACGATCAAGGGTGTCTTAATCTAGCTTGGATTGAACTAAATGCACCACGATTACATCCAATATTTCGGTATCAGAACCTAACGACTTTAAAGCAGCCAACTTCGACGTTACACTGTCCGTTAGTCTTCTCAACGAGTCAAAGTCTGACAACTTTACCGGCTTGATAGCGAACAGCTTTCGAATATGAGCTTGGAAAATTATGGCAGGGTTTTGAAATCTAGGCTGACTTCATAAACGAAACACTGCAAAGCAATACTGTAATGCATACTGTTCATAAACGGCATTGCTAAAAATAATGCAATGCCGAGTGTTCATTAACGCCTCGCAATACTTTGCGATGCCCAACATTTCTCAAATTTGGGCATAATTACCATTTGTAATGCATTACATTTTTTGGCGCGCGAAACAATGGACATGTCGTATGTAAAATTATTAAAATACAAGTACTATTTAAATTTTTAATTAATTTAATTTAGTATTTAAATTTAATAATTTAAATTAATTTAAATGATTTAATTTAATATTGCAATAGTGAGAAAAAGTGGACTCACGAAAGGAAGAAGCTTCTTGTAGAAGTACGTTTGTGCCATGAAGGAGAATTTAGCGGGAAAAAAAGAAAAGGAAAACAATTTGGGAAAAGATAATGTGGGAGATTAAGGAGGTTGAATGTACATTTCCCTTTTCAAAAGAAGAAATGATTAGGTGTTTTATTAATATAGTGGGAACGTATAAGCGGAACAACAATAGGGTGAGGGTTCAACGAGCTGGGAATTTTTTGACGTGTTAGACGAGGTTTTTGGCAGCCGCAGTATTTCTCAGGTGCCAGAAGAATTAGTAGAAAGTTCCTTTGCAAACTTAGTGGCAGATTTAACAAGCGATGATCCGTTGACACCCACCGATAGCCCGTCGACGATGAACTCACATAACACCACTCCAAGATTTTCAATAAAACGGAAACGATCCGAAGTTCTTGATTTTTTGAGCAACGAATCTGAGGCAGATGCAAAAATTATGAAGAAACTCTTGGATATGGAGGCAAAAGAAAATTCAATGCAATCGAAACACACGACAAAGCAACATTGTGTTCATAAACGCCTGAAAATGTCTTTGAATCATTTGACAAAGCAGTGTTGCTTTGCAGTACTGCTTTGCATCGTAAACATGATGCATTGCAGTGTTGCGTTTATGAAGTCTGCCCTATCTTTCAAGATTTCTAGGGTTTGTAGTGCTAGCCTCCAGATAATCGATATGATGAAATAATCGGTGTTTTTTTAATCGATGTCATCTGGGTTCGATTAGTCGAATAATCGATGGTTTTATGACGATTATTAAACTTTTTTCTGCACCGATGAAATATGAAAAAATCGTAAATATGGAAGACAGGTAACAAACATTGACAGACGTATAGCCAGATAGACAGTTTCATCTATGTTTGCTTTCAGACATCTTAAAAAAAATGTTTTTAAAGTTTTCATACACTTTTAACTTAGAATGTTAGGTAAAAATATTTTGAGAACTATAGAAATTAGTTTCATTTTGTTCGCTCATATAAATTGTTGTCTGGAATTTATTAAACTTAGTAGTATTTATGTATAATTTATTTATTATTTTTTATTTATTAATTTTCTTCTTCTGTTATTAAAATTAGAGGAGATCTCAGTTGATCAATTGTGGCATTGAAACCAATTAAATAATATTATATTAAATATTAAAATACATTTTTGTGAAATTGAATTTTTTTCGCACGGTTCTAAAGTTAACGATTAATCGATTTTTTAAGCAACAATTAATCGACACATCGATGAACTAGTAAGAAATAATCACTAAAACAATCACTAATAAATCACTAATCCATGCTTTCTTGGTCGATACCCATCCCTACTTCCAACCATAAAGGACAGGGCTTACGAAGCCATAGTTAAACTGATACCGAAATTGAACAATACGTCTCATCCTCCGATTTATAAAGATTACATTAATGCAATAAAAGCAAAGAAGACATTTAAAGTGGTATCAGATCAATATTTCACCTGCACCTAAAACTCGTCTCTCCACTTTTGCTTTTGCTTTTGGACGGTACGTTGTCTGCACCGACAGTTTGTCAACCATCGCAGCGGTAAAAAAAAAAAAATTAAAAGCAGACATCCGTAGCTTACGCGCCAAAATATAAGCAAAATGTTGTTATTTTGGGTGCCAAGTCATTAAGGTATTACTGACAACGAAAATTCAGACAGACAAACAGAATCTTTAAAAGAATGCAATTTGGAAAATATTGCTTTGAATTACAATTTCCTTATTCATTGTAATTTAAAATACCTACTCGAATCATTATGTCTCATCCGATCAGAGTCATAGGCCCTGGTAGCTAGTGTTCTTTTCTACTTTTAGTTTTTTTTTTCTTTTTTCCTTAATATTTAATTTTTCTGTTATTATAAAAACAACTCCAATTAAACTGTATATACAAAAATTAACATAACCTAAATTAGTAAGTGGGGATATAATAATATTATAAAGATCTATTACGGAGGTCGATAGGTGCGATCTTCTCAGCCGTCCCGCCACACTAACTCCTCCCATTCCCCGTCGTTTTAGAAGGCGCCTTGCAAGATTATTTAGATGATTTTTCAACCTCTCCATATATTTTTTGGTTTGACGATTAATCACATCGCCAATTTTCGGTAGTTTTAAGTCCCTCTCAAGGTCTGCCGTTCGCATAACCACGGGACACCAGTAAGCATACGCAATGTCTTGGCCTGCATTACTCTCACCTTCGTGATGTTTAACTTCTCTGCTATGCCATACACCTGCAAGCCGTATCGCCAAGCAGGAGCAATTATTGCTTTGTAAATGTGCACCTTATTTCCCAAGAACAATTTATTCCTGCTATTAAACAGCCAAAGAAATTTTCCAATCCTCTGTCTTAGGGATTTCGTTATACTTGAAATATGCGTCTTGAACGTTAGCCGCCTATCCAAATATACACCCTGGTATTTGTAACCTGAATGGTGTTCCAGCAGCTGGTTTCAAATGGAAACTCCTGGAAAGAAATCCGGCCGTAACGCGTACGTCGATTTGGCACATTTGTTTTTGTTAATGCAAATGGTCCATTGTCGTGTCCAGTTTTGAAAAATATGAAGGTATTGCTGCAGTGTGTCCATAGCTTCATAAATGCACTTGCTTCTGACGAGGATGGAAGTATCATCTACAAAAGTGGCAATGATCAAATCCTGAGGATCCTCCAGGGGTATTTCTGACCCAGTGGGCATGTCGTGCTTAAACAGGATATAGATTGTAGACCCTAAAACGCTACCCTGGGGGACACCTACGCAAATAGCCTTGACGCTAGACTCCACACCATCCAGTACCACTGAGAAAGTCCTGTTATCAAGGTAGCTGCACACGATCAACCATAGTTGAGGCGGCAAGAGATTCTTGAGCTTACTGAGCAGCCCGTCGTGCCAAACTCGATAGAAAGCCTGCTTTATGTCAAGATACGCTGTCACCACGTACTCCTTAGCCTAAAATCCTTCGAGAATAAAGTTAACCACCCTATTCATCTGCTCTGGAGTTCCGTGGGACTTACGAAAGCCAAATTGAAAGGAAGGAACTATTTGCTTTACCTTTTTTAAGTCCAGGATCCGTGTCAGCAAACAGCGTTCAAACAATTTTGCTACAGTGGGTAGCAGGCTAATTGGCCTGTAGGAATCTAAGGTGTAAGGGCTCTTGTCGGCCTTATGAATCTTACAAATTGTCGCCTTCTTTCACTGTTTCGGAACATATCCCAATCTCAGCACTGAGTTAAATATGAGGACCAGAAATAGCACAGCCTTTAGCGGCATAGCCTGAAGTGTAAAGTTGTCTAGTCCATATTCATCTGGAGCTTTTTTAGTGTTCAACCCTTTAATATGTGCCTAGACTTCCTCGGCTGTAATGGGAGTAACTGGGAGGCATAATTGGCCGGCGCTTTCAAGTCTCATCTGGATCTGGCGAACCCTGTGTTCTGAGCTGGTATCGAATTGCTGAAAGAGAGCTTCCAAATACTCGGCGAAAGACTCGGCTCGCTCGCTTAGAAGCCCAGGATCCGTCAGCCTCCTTGATTGCAAATTTTGGGGTTACCTGCTTTTTATACCTTCGCGCCAGCTTCCGCAAGGAGTGATTTGTGGAGTCGTCGGGGGAGACATTTGACAAAAACCTGTAATTTTTTTCCTGTTTATGGAGCGTCAGCAGCTTTTTGACTCTATTCGACACTACGAAAAACCCTGTGCACAATAGGGTCCCGGGTGCGACAAAACTGTCTCCTAAGTCTCCTCTTAATAAACAGCAGTGCCTCAATAGCTGGGGGAAGTCCAGAACGCACTCTTGAGGCATGCGTCTTCAATGTCTTCGGGCATCAGGATTTGCAAGTTTAAGTTTAGAGTCAGTTCCAGGTGGCAGCAGTCGTCCTTTTATTGTTTTGATCTTCGGACCGGAATAAAAATCAACCACAAGGAGAAGATGATCAGAGGAGAATTGATACTGTCCTGATAGACAAATCGTCCGCTGGCCTGGGTCATCCACAGCCAAACATTGGGTGGTGGTATGGTTTTGCTTACATTTTCCATAGCATCTATAGCACTGAATGACAGTCAGGTTCTTCTTTGAAATTTCCACCAGGACACGTTGCCTGCCTATATGCTCCATTTTCAGAGCCTCCTTATTGTTAGGCGTTTTGGCAAGGTTAATGAAAAGAAAGTTTGGTACCATCTTTTCATCTTAGATCTTAGATTGAGTGGTTTGTTTCGTGTTTTTATGGTTTATTTCACTGGCATTTCTGTGTGCTTGATTGCCTGAATCATATTCGACAATTTGTTTAAAACATGAACAAAATAAAACTAATTTATTTTAGAATTCGAATTCGTACTGGGATTCGTAGGTTTGGTACCCGGATTCGTACAGGGTTCCGATTTCCACGAATATTTCTAGGATTTTCGCATCCGAATCTAAGGATCCATGCATTACTATCACTCATAACCAAGCAAGGGCCTTGTTGGTCGTTTCAATTACATTCGTGCAAGACTTTTCTTTGTACTATAGCTGACCCTGCAGTCGGGTCACCGTTGCTCATCAAGAGGACGGTCTCGTCAGTATATCTAGCCAGCGACAGTCTTTCTAATTCCAAAGATAGTTGGGTTTTCATCTCGGAACTACCTTATTCGCAATTAGCCAAAGAACACTCATTTCATCACATTTTCTATGAGAGTTAGAAGAACCGGCCCCTCGTCCTGATAAGTCTGCTAATGGTACATTTCTCGTACACTACTATTCGGATTTCCCAGATTTAACCATGATAACATTCGCACACTTCTACTGGCCACGGAAGCAGCGGAACACCAATATATCATCAGATATCGATGTTAGATGCAGGAAGTTGTGATGAGGCTACGACATCTTACTGCTCCGACGACTTCCTGAGTATCTACTATAAAACTCCATTTTGCTCCATTGACGAATTCGAGTTTGTACTTGACAGCGGGCAGCGGCAGTCGAATGGTTTGATTCATATTCGTGTGCTTACTCACCGTTTAAAGTGCATTAGGTTTTACAAACCTACACACGACTGGTTTTAAAAACAACTCTCCCATTCCCTACTACACATCTCAAGCGACAAGGATTTTGTTTTTTATCCGGAACACTTTATTTAAAATCGTTCTACTAACAGTCACGAACAACATAATAGCTCAAATTTGTAACTGTAAATGACTGCGATGTTAAATGAGTTGTTATAAATAGATGGATCGGCCAGATGATATAACATATGTAGCGAAGTACACATATACACACGGCTTGTATATGTACAGCCGGTCGTTAAAGTATATAGGAAAAAATTTGTAAGAAAATAGGAGACGAATCTCGTAAATAATGGATGATCCTAATAACGACTGGGGCGCTATTTAAATAGTACGCGGTTGCGTACCAAACCCGAGACCAACACCACGCATAGTATGCGTCACCTGACGTGCAACCTCGTATTGCTTCTCCATGCTGGAGAACATGCGTTCACGTGATTGCACATCGACTGGAGTTGTTGTGCGGCCACCGGATGTCTCTGTGCCGATTCCAGCATCACCACCAGCATCGTCAGTGCTAGATTCAGCACTGGTATTATTGGATACCGCCGCTATTGTGGTATTTTTTATACCCATTAAACGCATAAATTTCAATGCAACTTTGCCATCTGAGTCCTGCGAAAATTGTGCATGACCCCATTTGCTTACCGAATCTTCGGCCTTTTTCGACCCCCATAAGAGTTTACGCTTCTGCGCTTGTTCCGCATATTTGGTCACATTAATGACACTGGGATTATAGTAACTGGGTATTTGAATGCCACCAACAGTCATCGCGGCTGTCCCAACACCGGCTAATGTTGTTGGTAATATTGCTGACGATAAAGACGTGGCCGATGGCATGTTTACAACATCGTCAGTCGTTTGTGTAATCAACAATGAGTTACCAGCAACAATGCCCTTGGGTACTGGTATTGACATAAGCGGTGGTATGTATTTGTTTGTCGATGCCCCAGCGGTTAATGATGATGATAACAATGTGGCATGATTTTGTGGCACTGCAGTTACAGCACCGCTCGATGTCGGCATGCCACTACGCAGGTGAGAGTTTTGTGAAGAATGCGTATTAAAGTCTCCCGTGTCATGCGCTTTATTCTCATGATGATGATGCTTGTAATCTCCACGGTGACTGATTCTACCACATGTGAGAGACGATTTAGAAAGTGATGGACTTCCCGAATGTGAACGCGAACGAGATTCAAAACTATGATAAGGACGTTGCCCATGGCGATCAGAGTTGCCGTTTCCACTGCCACCTACAATGTCATCGGTAGCGCCATGTACATTTGGTAAGGATGGCGAACGTGAATCACGATAACGACGACGTTCGCCATAGCTCCTTTGTTGATAATAATGATTGCGCTTTGCTAACTTGTTATAACGACTGTTTGTAGTAATGTTGTGGTTGCCTATGTAGTCGCCGCCACCGGTATCACGATCATTTCTACTATTGTTTCCCCAATAGGGTTCCCTGAAATGACTATATTTCGATGATTTGCGCTGATCTTCTCGTCTATCACGAAGACGATCACGTTCACGCTCTTGGTCACGATCACGACAAGCAGCGTACTTTTCATAGTCACCACGCTCGTACTGTAAGTAGAAAAATAAGATTAATTTAAATTCATTTGGGCTTACTTATTTCATTAAACAAACTTTTTGCTTTCGTCGTTCTATGGACTCGTCAGTACAATCTTTGGAATCACGTCCGTTATAATTATCACGACGTTGTGAATAAGCCGCTAAAGACGACGACGATGACATCATTGACTTCGTGATATTCTACAAATAAAAAAATTAGCACACAACAAAACTGTAGAATTAGAATTCGATGTTTTGACAACAAAAAAAAAGGAAAAAACTTAGAATGTAATGAAAAAAAACAAGTCGTTCAATAAGTTTTGACGTTTGATATGAGACGCCGCTATTAAGTTCGTCGTTTTATTTTTCTAACTTATTAAGGTTAGTTAGAAAGTTAGAAGTTTCGTTTATTTGCGTCTATCTATTCGAAACATCAATATCGTGTAGCAATATAATTTTCATTTTTTGAAGGTATAGCGCCGAAACAAATTCGCCAACGATTTTTAAAAGTTAAAAAGACTCTTCACCTTCAATTCGCACAGCAGAAAGATAGAGTATCGCATTTAAAAGTGGTTATACAAGCACGTGAAGGACGTTCAAAAATAGCACCAACACCAGTAAACAGAAAAATACAGGCATTGATTATTGAAGATAGTCGACTAACCGAGAGGGATTTAATAGAAGCCCTAGATATCGCAGTGTAAGCAATATTTTGGGTTACAGTAAGATGTCTGCAAAATGGGTGCCGCATGCGTTAACAATGAAACCAAAAACACTCCAACATTTAACACTTTACCAATATTTGGTGTGTTTTATAAAAGATAAAAGGTTTTATGCGTTTTGTCACTGAATATCAAACTTGGGTTTGATGATGCTGAATCAAAACAATAGGCTGAGTTGTGTGATCCCGGTACTTAGGCTCCAAAGCGAGTAAGGGCCCATAAATCGTCCAAGAAGGTATCAGTTTTTTTGGGTGGCAAGAGAAATTCTGTTGGTGGATTACCTTCAAACTGGTAAGACAGTAGATGTACTAGATGTACAAATTCGTGAGAGAAGACCTGCATTACAAAAGAACACACAGCTCATAAAACCATTGCGAAAATTAGTGAATTAAAGTACGAATTATTGCAATATCTACTATATTCGCCAGATTTGGCTTCCTGTGACTATTGGCAGTTCTCACATTAAAAAAAAAAATGCACGCGTGGAAACAGATTTTCATCGAACGAAGACATAATAGCCAGTCGTGGAGGCGTATTTCGACAGTTCTGGTTTTTCGCATCAGGGATGGAATCCATAAATTAGAAAATCACTGTAACAAGGGTATTGAAGTTCAGGGAGATTATTTTGAATAATAAAATGTGTTTCAAAAGATCAAATCGTGTTTTGCTTATTGAACGTCAAAACTTATTAAACAATCTACAATATTACATGTACATGTCGAGTAATTATTCCTCAGTCATAACAAGACTTCTTTGTCCTTGCAGTTTAGCGTTTTGTGGCATTTTCTCAAATGTTCAGCTTTTTTTTGTCGGAATTTTCCTTTAAAAAGTTTTAGATATATTTTTTTGTGTATAAGTAATTCATTAAACTTACTTTAATTGCAATACTCACGTTCGAACGCTGTTTAGATCCTAATTTCGATTGTCGCAAGGAGTGTTAAAGTAGCTAGAAGTCATTCATCTTTATGAGAGGCATACACACTCAAAGGACTTTCGCGATTTTCTCTTTTTTATTTATTTATTTTGGATTTTCCTACTACAATTTTGGTCATTTTGGTTGAGTAATCAATGGAGCAAGCATTCAACCAATCAATCAATTAATTTTGATGGCATTGTGCGATGACCTTCGAATCGATCGATTTAATTTCAACTTGGTTCTGATTGATGCCGAGCCGTGCTGTTGAACCCGAAGTGATTCTACAGATACGTAGGCAGTACGTAGAATCGAGCGGAGGAGTTGCAGATTTGAGAGTTCGGTATACATTTTTGTGTGTACTTTTTTTATTTTATTTCTTAATCATTTATTTTTTATTATTTCCTTTTTTTCCCATTTATAACGAAAGTGGATACATTATTAATTGTATATTGGAAGAAGGCAATAATTATATTAATAAAAGTATGTTAATTATTTGACAGTAAAAGATAATATTAACTTAGCACTTCTTTGAGAACCGGAAAGCTCCCGAAAAGGAATTAGAGAGACCACTATGATGAAGATTAAGATGGACATGGTGGTGATAGGGATTAGGGATGCCACAAATACTGATTTGCGAATATTAGGTATATACTTAAGTCTCATTTACTTTTTACTTCACCTTGAGCTTCATATGTACACAAGTCTAAATTATATTCTAAATGCTCTGTCAAGTTTCGCATTCGCGACACGATTATGTTTAAACAGACGAAGCAACAGCTCTATCAACAATTCCCTTTTGGAATTGCGGTTCTTTATTCAGCAGAGAAGTAAGGGATGCCAGATGTGCCCCAAAGAGTACTGGCGACATGATCATGTCGCTGACAACGGACGCAATATGCGTCTGTGGGATTGAATATAAGGTATTAACTAGTCTGCGTTTTGAAATAAAATTTATTTTGCTTCTGGCGTCAAAACCGAATGGACGTCTTTTGATTGAATGAAATAAAATCAGCAAGTCAGTTAATATTCAGTTAAATAATTCTCCTCCCCTCGAGATAACACGTCGATTTACACAAGCTCTGCAATAAAGCAAACAAACAAAGCAGAAGAAAAAAAATCCCGTTATTAAAAGCAGTTAAACCGGTTTATCAATTCTTTATTAGTTTTTCACATCAACTTGTGCGATTTCAGCAAGAATAAGTTTGATAATTTAAATAAAACCAAAACCGATCCGCCTGACATTGCAAAGTAACGAATTACAAAAGCATGCCTTGACCAAACAGACAATAAAAAATTTGACGGACGGCCCTAAATGCTTTGTGATGTTGAGGCTAGAACCCAACACTTCTATGGAGACAATTTCGCCTTACTTTCTTTACTTACTCTGCAATCAACAACCAAAGAGGTAATACTCTGATAAAATTCATCTATCAATCCCCTCTCATACTCCTAAACAACGGTTCACCTACACATTTTAGCACCCACCACACATTCACAAATATTGATCTCACACTTGCCACCCCTACTATTTCTTTAGAAGCAAGATGGGAAATTGAAACTGATAATTTTGGCAGCGACCATCTCCCTATCATTATATCTCTCTTTGGCAAATCTCCTTTCCCAAAACCCACTCCAAAATTCAAAATAGACTTAGCAGACTGGCCCAAATACACAACCGCCTCCTTATTATATAATCGTCAGCGCCCTGTTAGCCACAATATGAACAAAGAATCCGCAAATCTTGTTAAGAATAATCGAAAAAGTGCCATTTCCATAACACAATCCTCACCTGCCTACCGTAACTAGCACGCAGTACCATGGTGGAACTCTCACCTTGAAAATCTCAAGAACCAAAATAGCATACAATGGTCCCTTCATTAACGTAACATATTAAAATATAAAAAAGCTAACGCTCTGCTTAAAAGGGAAATAAAAATCGCAAAACGCTCCTCCTTAGACGCTTTTAAAACAGAAATCAATCCCCACACTCCTACATCTAAAATATAGTCTAAAACCCATACTTTTTGTGGACTTAGAAATGGCTTACCAACCCATTGCATGTCACCATCGACTTCAACAACTCGAATTACTAATTTCCGGCTTATATCACAAGAATTCTGTTCTCAATTGTCCCATCAATCATATGATTCACACTTTAGCAAAACTTCCCGCACGAACAAATACCGGACATCCCCGTTCACAACTCCTACAATTTTTCATCATCAGTAATTCAAAATGACTCCCCTATCACTGCAATAGAACTTGTGGTGCCCTCTAAAAGATAAAACCCCCGGCATTGATCGTATATCTTACCCCACTCTAAAAAAAACTTCACCCCTCAGTTATAAATAGACTTCTCGACCAGTACAGTGAAATTTTTAGCTATTTCATACCCCAAAACCACAAGCTTAGCAACATTATTCCTATAACCAAACCTGAATCGAACAAAATAAACCTTGATTCATACCGACCTATCTCACTCAACTCTTGCCTAGCTAAAACTTTAGACAAAATAATCGCTAACAGGTTGTGTTGGTTCGTCTCGTACAACAAATCTACTGACACTCGACAAAGAGGCTTTAGAAAGGGAAAGTCGATATCAGACACTTTTTAGATTATCTGATATCTTCTTCCCTCTCCACTAAAAATCACACATCTATTGTCTCCTTAGACTTTTCGAAGGGCTTTAATAAAATGTGAATTAAAACTTTGGAAAATAGGACCTAAAATCATAAACTATGTTTTATGCATCATGTCCAACCGAAAAATTACAGTACATGTCAATGGCCATCTTTCTTCAGTACAGCCCCTTTATAACGGATTTCCCCCTATCCATAATACTATTCCTAATAGCCTTTAATAAACTTAATAGAACTATCCAAATTCCCAAAAACTTTAAGTTTTTTGCCTACGCAGACGACTACCACATCGTTAGAAACCTTAACAGACTAAGCTATGTTTATTAGATCCACTGTTATATGATATATTCAAATGGTGCGACTATTCTAGTGCTAAACTTTCCATACCAAAATGCAAACACATCCACATTTGCAGAAAGAAACGTTGTCAATCCTCCATTACTACCACTCTTATCACCATCCCCGATGTGAATTCCCTTAGAATTCTCGGTATAGTATTTAATAAGTAATATAAGTGGACATATAACATAAATGTTGTGAATAGGAAGTCTGCTCAATCATATGGTAATTGTACTATATTTTTTTATAAACAATCTTACCATCGTTCTCATCAAAAATTTGCAAAAATAATAAATTATTTATAGCATTTTTTGTGGTTATTTCAATTAATTTCCTCTTTTCATTTGTTTTCAGCATTTTGAAATTGTTTGTTTACATTTGTGTATAGGACAACAGATGATATGAACAGTCTACGACGTCAGAAAACGAAATTTGATGTTCACAAATGTAGCTTGTAACTTTATAACTTTTATATATATTTGACGTTTCGTGAAATCCCTTATTAATAAAATCACCAATTCACCTACACCATTCCACCACGATAACTCGAGCTTAACGAATTATTCGAACTTCAACGATTCGTATGAATCCCACTGTAGCAATGCGAATTGAATTTTTGTAACTGAAGAAAAGAAGAAGTGTGTTCATATATTTGTTAAGTTCGGACATACAAAATAAAACATATAAGATGAATATCGCATAAATGACAAGTCGAAAATGTTGATATATGTTTGCATTTATGCAATCCATTCTTTTAAGAGTACCACTTTTAAATTTATTAATTACGAAAATGCGGAAACTATAATTAAGCAGGCCTGCACTTAACCCGTGTCCATTGTAAATCGTGATGTAGCAATTTTGTGGACGTATTTCTATTTGGTTATTTATAGTGGCATTAAAACAAAAGGTAAAAAAACAATAATTTCAACATTTTCAAAAATATATGAATGTTACACAACATTCTTCATTGTTTATTTGCAACATTAAAAAGGAATGGGTAAAAAGTTATATCTACGGGGCGTAAGTCATATTAACTAAAATATACTCAGATGTACCGATGGACCCTTCTCAAAGAAAGTGGACATTGGTTTAGTTCGGTTGCACGGTACTGTAATTGAACTTTCGAATGAGGTCAAACGCCTGAGCCATGTGGGCTTGTAGACGGTTATATGGGAGAACATGGGGTCTATCTCCAAAGCTGATCTACTGGTTATACACCATGATGGTTAAACTTGTCCTATGTTCTATTACCTAAAATTCTTCAGGCATTAGGCGTGCGACAATGTGACAAGCTACTACTTGCGAACCTGACCGACAGCCGCCATGGAGTCGAGCATTGGACTCACTCCATTACATATTTTCATTAGCAGCACCCAGTGCTCTGAAGACTCAGAATATCAATCTGTACATTGAAAAAATGGAGGACAATCAACAGCGATCGCTACATGGACCAACTGTATCATTTGAAAGAAGCAATTTCGAAGAAACGGCCCCATATGCAAAGAAAGACAGTGATCTTTCACCGAGACAATGCACCGTGTCACATGTCTTTGGCTACGATGGCCAATTGCACGAATTACAATTCACATTACCGCCACACCCACCCTATTCCCCAGATTTGGCCACCAGCGACTTTTACCTGTGTAGACCTAAAAAAAATTGTCACCGGAAACAGTTATGGCACGAAAGAGCAGGTGATCGCCGAAACAAATTCCTATTTTGAGGCCAAAAATAAATCGTTCTTTAAGAAAGGTATCGAAATTTTAGAGAAGCATTGGAATGGTTGTATCGCTCTTGAAGGGTACTATGTTGATGAATAAAATTGAATTTGATCGAAAAAGTCGTTTTTCTTCAATAGCCGAAGTGTTACTATAAACTTTGCAGTGAAGATAATAAACTTTTAAAAATCCGTTCAGCTGCTAGCCTACATTGACGTGATTGGTAGAACACAGCGAGCCGTCATAGAAGCGTTTGCTGACATTGAAGCGGAAGCGGCTAAAATGGGTCTAGCGGTAAACGAGGGAAAACAAAGTATGTGTTGTCATGACGGAAGGACGCAAACCTCGATGTCTCAAACAGAGCGTCACAGTAGCCAGCAAAAACTTTGAGGTGATCAAGGACTTCGTTTACCTCGGTTTCGCAATAAGTAGGGACAATAACATCAGTACCGAAATCAAGCGCAGAATTACTCTTGCCAATCGTTGTTTCTTTGGGCTCAAGAGGCAGTTGAGTAATAGAGTAATAGAGCCCGAAGGGCCAAACTAGCTTTATACAACACCCTAATCGTCCCAGTCCTGCTCTATGGCGCAAAGGCATGAGCACTTTTGAAAGCAGATGACGAAGCTCTTGGCCTTTTTGAGAGAAAAGTTTTGCATTCGATTTTTGGTCCTGTTTGCGTTGATGGCATCTCGAGAAGAAGATTCTACAACGAACTTTACGGGCTATACGGCTGAGCCTGGTCAAGCGTCTTCGGATACAACGCTTGAGATGGCTGGGCCATGTAGAGCGCATGGACAATACAGCTCCGGCCCGAAGTCTTTGAATCCGAGCCATTGGGACAACGCAACAGAAGAGACCCTCGACTGAGATGGCGCACATAAGTGGAGAAGGACCTCAACCAACTTGGTGTGCGCAATCGGAGGCAGCTATCAAAAGATCGGGCCGCCTGGAGAGGTTTGTTGGTTAAGGTCCTGGTCCACCCCGGACTGTAGCGCCACACAAAGAAGCAGAAGAAGATAATAAACCAGCTGTGATTTGCTGCGTGGAAACAAAATCTCGCAAGTGTTAACTGAATGAAACAATTATTATGTTCATTGTTTTTGTTGATAGCTACAATATCTTTAAAAAACCACAAAACAAACATGCTGAGCAGTGAGCTACACTAACTGCAGCTCCCTCGGCAAGTGACTGCAAAAATGTTGCTGTTGTTAATAATGTTGTGGCTTTAACATCTACCAATTCTAAGCCTTTGGCATTACCAAGCAGATCAGAAAAGAAATAGGTAACTCTGAAGAAATCAGCTGAAAGGAAAATTGATGAAATATCATTATTCATTCGGCGAAGTGACTGCTTTAGAGTCGGTTTAAAAAGGCTTATGGAAAAAGCAGTACAGTAGACTCGCATTAACTAGAACTATACTACTATCAAAACAACGAATGTGTTTATTAACGCTCTAATTCGAATTAGCTCGCCAGGTTCCAACAGGGTTTGAGAAGTGCCAAATTTCGTACTGGCACTCTCTCTCTCCTTTTCAGCCCGCGCTAACTTAAGCTATTGCACAATTGAATGTGCGTTCGATAATCTTCGCCGGTCTAACTGTTGTACCAATGCACACTGGTCGGAATGGCTAAAATTTTTGCATAAATTAAAAATTTTTTTTTGGATTTTTGGAAATAAGTTTGATTAGCCTACTAGAAAATGAAATACGGTATACAAATCGCATAGTCAATTATTTTTCCTGCGGCCCAATAAGTTTTCTGCATACACAAAGTCAGTTGTTTTTCAATCACAACTTTGCTGTTTTCTTGGTGCCGCACAACGTGCTATTGCGCCGCTGTATGAATATTGTTTAAAAAAATTACTAGGTATTTGCAAGGGAAAACATATCTCAAGATTTCTAGAATATAAAACATTAGCCAAAGTTTATGTTTTCATGTAATTTGTCTTTGGCTTTATGTGTTGTTGTAGTCTCATTTTTCAGAAACCCTTAACCTAAAGTATTGTTCATCAAAATATATAGACTACGATGGTATTAACACTTTTTGCCTCTTTTGCCCCTTTTCGAAAAAAAACCTAACTTTCAGTTAACCTAGACTTCAGTCACGCTGATATGATTAATATCCAGAACGAAGGCAAAAAGGTTGCTATTTCAGACTGGATTTTTCAAAAAATTAATAAAAATGTCAATCAAAACAAGAAATAAACAAAAAACAATAAAATAGCTTATTTTATTAAATATATTAAAAAGTACTTACCAAAATGCAACAGGGATTAAAAAATAAACACAAAATATGGCCTTAATCAAAAATGTTTATAAATATAAATTAAACAGATTAATGGAAGAAAAAAAAAGGACGACGTCGCTTGACATATAGAGAAGGCGGTATGCGTTTAAAGAGAAAAATTGCTACCGAACTGTTTTCTAAGCAAGAACATAATACTTCTTTGCTAGTGCATGCGGCTGACGTTTCCTCAAAAAAGGCAACAAATAAAAATACCGAAAGGGTTTTACGGGAAAAGGTTATTGCCGGAAAAGTTTCAAATATTCTAACGGGGACAAATTCCTGTCAATCATGTGAACGAACTCCAAAGAATATTTTGTTGATAAATTATATAAATTCAGAAATATTCCAGCGAAGGCCTGTTCAGTATGAAGTAAGTCCACTGCATTTTGGGATTCGATTTTTTGGGTTTGTTTTAAACATTACTTACCGGATTGGCCTTAACAAATGGCAAATGAGAGATGCAAATAATAAAGCGCAAATGTTGATCCGTAAAAAACAAAAATATCCGACAGAGATTGTGGAAGGAAATGGGACTTCATATCGACCGACTAAAAGAAAACCGCAACGGAAATACTAACGACGACATTACAGCAAGGAGACCAGTCTCAAATATAAATTTATTTGCATCTTTATTGCAGTTTGATGTTCTCTTTTTTTAAATTAATTGGATAACATTAACTTAACTTAACGGATATCAAACCTTAATTTAACAAGAGAAAATAAACTGGCAGATGTAACCACAGATTGTTAGGGCGAAGGCGCTTAATTCTCCTCCTGGAGGTGTTTGTAGCCAGACCAGATGCCAGTCTATTGACATGATTCCTTAGTCGGTCATTATAACGACTTGTGTGCTGCTTGATTTGTTCTCGTACAGAGGGGATTCTCAGGTTTCGGGAAATAACATCGTTACGCATGTACCAAGGTGTGTTGACTAACTGACAAAGGGCAGAGTTCAGGATCTTTTGTATGAAAAAGACATTTGATACAACAGCAGTTCCCCATAGAGGAATATCATATATCCATGATGGCACCACTATAGCCTTATATACCATCACCTTATTGCCCGCAGTGCTTGCGCCGGGTAAGTCTTCTGTCTAAGGTCATTCCCAGGTAGCGGACTGTGCCCACCTTACGTATGACCGAGTTATGCAGCGAGACGGTTGAACAGGAATCTTTTCTAAGCGTGAACGTACAATGCTGCGATTTTGTACTGTTGACAGCGATGTTCCAGCGGTCTGCCCACCTACTATAGCCATTCAAAAACTACTGGGTGAGCTCAGATGCCTCACTGACACTGGAGAAGCTGGCAATGAACGCAGTGTTATCACCATATGTGGCTATTATAGTATTTTCAGCGACAGGTACTGGCAAGTCAAGTCCTGGACCTCAACCATAAAGGTACGGCCAAGCAACTATGACCTAAGCAGAAGGTACTGGGCCGCTGAGAGGGAGGATTTAAGTTTGAAAAGCAAGCCTTCATGCCAGACGCGATCGAAAGCTTGCTGTACATCCAGAAAGATGGCAGAGCTGTATTGTTTGTTTTTAAAGGCCTCGAGAACATGCTGTACAACTCGATTAACTTGTTCTGGTGCACTATGAAGATGCCGAAAGCCAAACTGATGGTCAGCTACGGCACTCTGGACGCCACTTACTGCCATCGTTCGTCCAATATTCTTTCGAATAATTTGGAGAATGTTGGCAGCAAGCTTATCAGTCGATATGACGTGACAAGATTCTCTGGCCTGCCAGGTTTCGGGATCATAGTACTCACAGAACAATTCCATTGCGAGGGGAAGTGGTGTATACGAACCATGGTGTTATAAAGCAGCACCAAAAACATCACTCCCTTTTCGGGGAGGGCCTTTGCAACTCCACCATCAATCTCATCGTAACAGGGGCCTTTCGTGGGCTTCAACTTGCTAATCTGTAGACGCACTTCATCTGGCGAAATAAGTGACATAGGCTGTGTGCCTAAGGTTTCGGTGGTTAAAAAATCTTCTGATGCACGAAAAGCTTGCGAGCTCAAAACGCGTGAACCTATCCTGCAGCTAATTAGCAAACGCCACTGCTATCTTGGAATTAGTTCTACACCACGTGTTATGGGAATCCTCCTGTGTGCTTGCCGTTTGACTCGGCGGGTCGCCTTCCATAAATTAAACCCATGGTTTTTGTTGGGTTCAGCATTGCGGAGCAGCTCGTTAAAATAGTCGCTCTTTGTGTCAAACAGTAGTTATGACAGCTCGTCATCAACACGCCTGTAGTCTGTGTTTAAAAAGAGGGCGGTGTAGTCTGGGAGGGCAAGACGGCTGTTGGTCAAGCATCGAATATACAGCAGCATTGTATATGTTATGCACAAATAACTCCGCGACGTCGTCGACATCAGTGACCGTAACTCCATGTTCAGATTGATCAGCTGATTCAACCTATGCTGAAAGCGGGGATTATTAGCTTTCCGGGAGAGAAGTCGTCGTTTTCCGGCAATGATGAGGGCGGCCACTCGAAACTCAACTGTCAATGGAATATGATCGGAATTCAACTCGATCCTCTCTGTGATAACAAGGCTGTCCGATCGAATCCCAGAAAATACAGGAAAGTCGATTGCTGTAGGTATCAGATTACTACTGTAAGGGTAGTGTGTTTGACCACCAGTCAAGCAGACACGCAATCCCTTCCTCTCTGGGAGGAGTTCATGGCGCCCCAGAGACGGTGGGGTGCAATTCAGTCGCCGGCAATCAGAAACCTGTGGCCAAGCTCATCGAAGATACTTTTAAAGTCTGCCATCTCACACCTATCGACAGCAACAATGACGATCTCGCCCTGGCCACTGACAACTTTAACTGCAGCACACTGCACGCAGTCTAAGCTGATCGTCCTAAGGTGGTTATACTTTAAGCACGATTTCATAATCACTGGTGCTCCACCACGCATGCGATCAGCAGGATGATTTGCTAGGATGTCATACCCTAACAGCCTGAATTATAACTTGGAGCAGAAATGCGTTTTGCAGACCAACATGATGTCAATATTGTGACTATGCACGAAGAGCTCCAGCTCAAGAGATTTATTGGTCAGGTCATTGGCGTTCCAAACACCAATGCGAAGACCTATTTAAGTCATTTTTGGGAGGGAGTGGCAGGAAGAGCAGCAGATGCTGCTAGTGGAGTTGTTACTGTATGGGCAGCTACTGATGTAGTAGCTACTGGAGTGTTGCTAATTATGTGATCAATAAAAGCCGACAAGATGCTCATAATCTGTGACTGCCTATCACACAGCCTATCAAGGTTGGCCATCAAGGCATCAAGTTTAGTGTCATATGTCGACTTGTCAAGCTTAGCCATCAAGGTAAGAATATTACCCTCAAACTTAGCTCCAGATGCCAACTAGGCTTGTTGCTGCTGTTGCCGAATGTAGTCTACTAGCTGTTGCTGTTGATTATTCTGCTGCTGAAGTTGTTTCTGTTGAAACTGCTGATATAGTTGGTGTTGCTGCTGAGGCTGTAACTGTTGCCTTCCCCGGCGGGCCGCATCAGCATAAGACACATCTGGAGCAACCAATGTTGACACTGCTTGGCGCTGGCTAACAATGTGCTGGTATACAGCACAGCCCTTCCAATTGGACGTGTGCGCCTCGTGGCAGAGAGCACACTCAGCTGGTGCAGTTACTGGCTTAACGCAGTTCACGGATGCATGCTACTTGCCGAACTTCACACAACAAAAGCTTTTTTGGCAGTATCGCTTAGTGTGACCATACTCCTGACAACGATGGCGTTGTGGCACGTCGTCATGTCTACGAGGAGGCTCCATTGTCACCTTCTGATGACAGAGGGTCTTAACTGCATAAATCTCCTTATTGTTCGCAGCAGGTTCCAGCTACATGAAAAATAGATTGAGCTCCGCACCGTCCGTTCGACTCTTGACATTGTGTATGTTGCACACAGAGTGCCCCAACTTCGCCAGTTCATCTTTTATGGAGATCTCTAAGGTAGTGCGGTGAAGGCCCCTTGCAGCCACCCGATATGCTATCTCTCCTCCTTAAGTTGATAGGAGTGAATGGCATTCCTTTGGCCAACAACATAGCTACTACTGCTCGGTATACCTCAGAATTTATAGTCATTTTACATACAACTGATCCAGAGACCGTTTTAACAATGTAATTGTCGGGCGAGGTGACTGCATTAATGGAGTTGATTATGCCATTAATGTTGGTTATGCCTTCGGCAATGATTTATGGTTTCGACGCCTTTGGCGTAGAAGTGGCACTGTTAGTAGAAACTGTGGCCGGTGGGTCGCCAGAGGGCTTGACGTCAGCCAGGTCAGGTGGATTTGCAGGATTAAGTGGAGGCCCAGCGCCTCCTCATTCGGCTCATTAGTCACTTTGCTATCAAGAATATCGGCATCAGTGTCCATTTCGGACTCTAGCACAGCAAAGGGGTTGCTGACAGTAGCTGGATTCAGAACTGCCTCTGGATCGAAGGCCATGTAGAGTTGATGGACCAGCATCATGGCTGCTTAGGGGAATTACAGAAGCCTCAACATGCTTCTGCAGTTTACTGACGGGCTTCGGTGATGTCGAAGGGTCCAGTTTCGCTTTTGCTTGACCACATCCGAAGTTGATTTGTTTCGCCTACTGAAGGCCTTGTTGGCCTCAATTTTAGACCAGCAAAGGTCCGCATCATCAGTGGCAGCATCCATTCAAGCGAAGTTAATAGATTAATAACACTTGCTTGCCTGCTTGAAAGTTACAAATTCCACAACAATTCAAACAATAAATAGCAAGCACAAGACATTAAATAGAATTAATCCCGTTATGTTTTGCTGGGTAAACTTTTGCTGGTTTGTTTTCATAAATTTCCGATAAACGAGGTTTAGAAAAACGATAAGACACAACCAGTCGCGACGAAGGTTGAGTGGGAACTGTCCTACAAAAATTTTAAATGGTACTAATCGTCATTTTATGTATTGCAGTGAAACTTGTATTTCGCAGAAGCGCACACGAATAAAAAAAGCCAACCGTATATATGTTTCAGTGAGAGTAGTTTTATTACAGTAGGTACTTAAACTTAACATAATGTTATTAACATTATCTATCTCTTCTTATAATATATATTTTTTTTTAAACAACTTTATTAATTTGATTGTTTCTATACATTAGTAGTATAATAAACACTAGTATTATGAATTACATTTAAATGCACAATGTCCCATAGATGGGGCACTCTAGTACTTGAACACAGGTTATGTTACTTTTTATAACTTAATTTCTTATAGATTCTTTCTTGTTTACAGATTGTTTATATAAGTTTTATTTAATTAATAAAACGTAATAAAAACGTTAAACTAAGAAAAAAAATTACTTTGATATTTATTAAATTAGATCTAAAAACTATGACTAAAACAAACACCTAACAACCTAAGAAGATATGCTATGTAGAATCTACAAGGTACCAGCTTCTCCGCGACAATTCAACCACCAGTATTTGTGTTTATTTTTTAGACTAAGCTTTGCATCTTTATTAGATATAGATCGGTCGAATTTATTTTGAGATGTTTCTGAAAAGTCAACATTAATAGCTTTTACATAGGCTCTTCTGTATCTGTGATAGAATATTGGTATGGCTAACTGTTTTGAATTAAATCGTTTTTGTCCAAAAACAAAAAGGCTTCTAGGGGTAAAAATCCACTATAAAGTATATTCTTGATATCTCACGTGTGTGGTATGGCGGAAGAATTAAATTATTAGTGAAGCAATCCATACTTCTTATTAACATGTTAACTTATGTAATTATCAAGTCTCATAATATTTGCAAAATTATATAACTTTTTGTTTGAGAAAAATTTTTTATAGTCACTTTGTGGGGTTTCATATAAAGAAGTGCATGCATACTCTAAGGCATTTTCTTTAAAAAATACGAAATCTTTCTATATACGAAGGTAAAATGTTAAACTAAACTGGGCACCCATATGTTAGGATTTGACGTATTAAAGTTTGGTACATTAACACTTTCACCTTGTTATTTATGTATTTTGAGTAAAACAGTGATTTATACATGAAAACCCCATTTTTTGCTTTGGTAATCTCCTTGTTAATTTATAGATGTCTATACCGAGGTACTTTACCAACGACTTATCCAAAATTTTCGAATTTGAATTGTGGCATTTTATTTTAAAATTTCTCCAATTCTGACGTACATTGTAGTTACATTTATTCACTAGAGGTGTGAATAAAATTGTTTCGCATTTTTCAAAATTTATTTCAATTTTCCAGTTTTTACCATATGTGCAAAATTCATTTAACTGATAGTACTCAATACACAAACTATTAGTGCCCACTACAAATTGTTTATCCAGTGATAGTTACAGGGCTTTGATGAGCAGGCGCCCACTACGATTAAAGGGCTACCCCATATAACTGTGCTGAAGAAAAGCATTACATTTGTACACGACTTGTTAAAAACCATACGCATCACAGACTACGCCGATTAGTTAAGTCGATTTCAATTGGAATCAATATTTTTATAAATTCATCGAACAGCTACAACGCTACCTGTCATGCTTTAAAAAACAACGACTGTGAATTTTTCTTATATGAAACCAAAAACCATTTAAAGCAGTTCTTTCAGGCTTGGACAAAATCCCCAATGAAGATGTCAGAAATAAACTGTCCTCCAAGGGCTTACAGTGCAAAGACGTTAAAAGCGTGGAGAAACCCATTCGAGCTGGCTACAAAGTCTTTTTATATGTTGTATATTTTAATACAATTTTCTCAAAAGCTTTTTATGTTCTTTTCGGGCGTAGACTGAAGGACCTACACCCGCATGATCTCCCCCTAAGAAAGAATCAACCTTCTATGTCATTGGCGCAATTAGCATCATTTTTAATTTAATCTGTCTAATTTTTTTTACACGTCATTATATTTAATCTGACAAATGTGTCATGCAGTTTACTGCGATAAATGTTATAATCTATAAAAAATTAAAAAATAAAAAAAGGAGAAGACGTGCGAGTAATGTTATTTTTCTGCTATTAACATCGAAGAAACAGCGCAGGCCGCTGTGTAGCAACCTCATTCTGCTAATTACTGAACGCGAATTCTTGCCGTGAATTAGCGTGAAAATGAATTTCTGTATATCACCTTTGTTTTGGTTGTTTTACTTGCCGTCATCCGTTTTTATTTTTATTGTATTAATGTTGTTGTGGGAATGATAGTGAAAACTAATTCACTTTTAATGAATGAGGAACATGATTTTTGTTATTGAAATTCCCACCACCTAGTTTTATTGCTTTGGCGGGACTTTTAATGAATGAAGAACATTATTCGTACAGGCTTTTAGTTTCTATGAAGATTCCTGCCTCCTTGGCGCAACCAAAAAAAAGGGTATTAGTTGAAATTTGTTTAAGAAATAACTCAATAAACTAAAATTTATTTAAAATGCATATTTTGCGCTAGAGATGTCGAAAATTGAATAAAGCTAATTCCACCTTGACTACCAAGCAAACAGAAAAAACAGTAAGCAACTGCAAGTGTCCCATGTGAAAACAAAATCAAAGCAGCTGCGCTACTGCGAATATCAGGAAGGACAAAGAAATAAATTCTGCCTTCGCAACGCAATAACAAAGCGTGTGACATTTGTTTTTTTTTTTCTTATTTGCCAAACATAAGGGAAGACAAAGAAAAAATATGTGACTGCATGTATGGATATGTATACTCTATGAGAGCACGCAAATTTAAACGCAACAACAAAGCATGCTTTCGAGACTTGACCTGTGATATAGTTGGTATGACAATCGAAAATTAACTTGTTGACTACGATGTGAAGAGGAGTCCGTTCCGGAATAAAAATTCCTCTTCTAGCATCGACCCTCTTCTATGCCATTGGTGCGAATTAGCAACTGTGTTTTTTTCTTGTAATTGCCATCGCCTACTTGTATAGGGTTTTGCATATACACATAAAAATAAATGATATTTGTCGAAAAATGTAACTTTTTTCAATATTTCATGACTGCAAAATTTGAACAGGGACGAACTAAAGTATACGGGTAGCATTTTGCACAGTCACAAGGCAAACAGAAAAAACAGCAAATGCCCAAGTGATATTCAAGAACGAAACGAGAAGCAATAGCGTAGACCACTTGTTTTTTTTTTTCTTATTTTCCGAACATAAGACAGGGGAAGAAGACACCAAATAGCCAAGTGATAGGTACTGAAAAACAAAATCAATACAAACAGCTGCACACAACACCCACCCAACACGCACCCAACAACAACACATGCGCTCGACAATCGAGCTTCGAGTCGGCCGCGCCAATTTACAGTGGGCACCTTTAAATTTACAAACTTCGTGTTGGCGCACTATGAAATTTTTGTGATCAATGCCTGTGAACGTTTACTGCATTCGACCTTGATACGTAATTTATTTGCTGCCACAAGCGAAAATTAATTTGGCTGGACTCGACAAGAAGTTGAAATCAAAAATCATAACCCACAGGATCTTCCTACGAGAGTCCTCTCATAAGTTACTACTGTCAAATTCAGTAAATTTTTTATATGTAATTAAGTAATTGTAAATATGTAAATAGGTATTATTCATTTGAAGTTGTTTGTAAGTCCATAGGTTTACATCATTTTTTATTTTTCTTTTATATACAGTTAGGTCTGGCTGCCACTGAAGGTAAAAAAAAAAATTATAAACGCTGCCTTATTTTCGATTGTCTTTTGCTGTGAGCTGGTGAAATTTTATAAGAAGTGCGAAGTAAATGAGTGTGAAAATGTGTGGTCAAAAGAGTCAACCGAAGCAATAATTGTTAATATGCAAAATTTTGAATGCTTATACAATGTACAAAGGGCGGATTACTTAAATAGGGCCAAAGAGGCTGCTGCATTTGAGTCCATCGTAAGTGACACTCAAGAACTTGTGCTAAACGTGACCGCATATGCCGTTTGTCGCTTAAAAACCCATTTCGATATCTACCTACACAAACTATGAAATGGATGAAAAGAAATGTGAAAATAGTTGCGTGCTGTTTCTGCCCTGAGTTTCAGCGTTAAGAAGCGAATAGCATCACCAAAGAAGAAGAAGACTCATTTCAAGAGTCACTTTTGTTTATTTGTTTTTGCGTTAGTGCTTCGAAAATTCTTATGAATTGTTACAGAATGTTTAGATTTGGTAGGCCAATTATTTGCAGAAAAGCGGCAACTGACTTTAGAAAGGGAGCACACGTCCGATCGATATCAAAGCTCAATCGCGTCTCCGTCTGTCATCTATTCAACATATATATATATACACAGTATCGAGCTTGCGATAATGCCATATACTCTGCTTCAGTACTAAGTGCATCCGGTGATTGTTTTTTGCACTCCCGGGGGAATACACTTCCACCTAGTACATAAGTATCCAGTGTATGATTTCTGTCGTGACCGTACGCCAAAGGCGTAGCTTTTACGCTCGATTTATCAATAGTCACTCTTAAAGTAAATCTCTATATGGGCTTGGCTCTTAGACTCTCTTATATTCACGCATACATGTAATTAGTTCTATGGTGATGCGCTGTATAGGTTATAAGTTAGTTGTAAGTCATATAATAAATCACTGAAAATTGAATTGTTACAACGCGGACTCATTATAATATGGCGACCGGAATAGCAATTAACTTAAGGAAATTGTCGGTCTCAGTCTGGAGACCACATTTTGAATATTTGGCTGGCGTTAAGCGCCAGGTCTCAGTTTGGAGAAAACAATTTTCGAGCTACAGAATCACCGCCCCAATCTGCATCAGCATAGCCCTGGACCATTTTGCCAAATGCCGATAGACGTATTGGCTCTTTTATAAGAGCCGACTACGGCACCGATTAAGGATCCCAGTTATACGGAAGATTTCGACTCCAATTTCGATTCCGACTATGATTGCGAAAATATAAATGCATTTTCGTTTAATAGTTAATAAATGTGATTTGGTCGGTGCGCACAGTGGCTCGTTTGGACCTGCTTGTTCAAACTGTCGATGAGCAGCTGTTGCAAGCGTGCAGCCATCTAAGGTCTATTCCGAATCTGTGTTACACAGCCAAAGCGCAGATAATTCTCTGTCTGGACAACGTGAAGATGAATGTGCCACTGGGGGTGCGCGAAGCAGGAGACGACCTTATTGCTGTACGCTGTAGACTGGGATGGTCGGTATGTGGCCGTCACATGTATGCCAATACAATGCTGCAAATGGCACGAGGGAGCTAGATGAATCCATGATAGAGTACTTATCGCTGAAATCGATTGCTGTGAGCGTGACAGCCAAACCCTTGCGAGCAAATGACGAACGCGCAATGCAGATCATGGCGTCTACGACTAATTAGATCCCTGCAGCGAAGCGCCGGAGGACGGGTTTGCTGTAGCAATTCGACAAAATTGAGCTATCGGACTCGTACCCGATAGCGTTGAAGCGATTGAGGTGAAGATGACCTGTAACGCAGACCCGAGGACTTTCATGATTTTGACTATGCAGCGCTACGAGGAAAAGGGATACATTCGAAAGCTGGGTAAGCGTGAGTTTCCATCAAAATCGAACTCATGGTTTCTTCACAATTACCAATCCGAATAAGAAAAAGGCACGTTTGGTCTGGGACACCGCAGTCCAGGTGAATGGTCTGTCGTTAAATGACGTCTTGTTTAAAAGCGGTTGTTTAGGGGGGCGATTTAGAGAACGTCCCATAGCTATAGCAGTTGACATACAAGAATTTGTCCACGAAGTCCAGGTGCGCCCCGAAGACCACATAGCGCAAAATTTGTGGCGAGATGTGGGAGTCCACTCTCCCTCCGGAAATGTTTGTCATGGAGGATATGACGTTTGGATCCTCATGTTGTAATGCCCTGCAAACCATATTACAAACCGCAATGCCGACCGGTTTTATGAGAAGTGTCCGGAGGCTGTAAAGGCTGTACGATGCAACAAATTTGTGGACGACTGGCAGTCAGCTAATTCTGAGGACGAAATGGTCCACCTGGCAACTATAGTGAAAAGAATCCACGAAGCCGGTGGTTTCGAAATGCGGCAATGGACATCAAACTCTTCCTGTTTTGGAAAACGGTCTCGGCGGGATCAATAGGTGCATCGCATAGCCCATTGAAGGACAAAAGAGGGTGCTAGACATGTGGTGGTTGCCTGGACAAGATATGCTGACCTATGGTGTAAGACCAGACTTAATAGCAAAAGCATCAACAGCTAGAACAACAAAACGAATAGTTTTCAGCGTCGTCATATTGATCATTGACCCGCTCGGACTTATCGGATTTTTCAACATTCGTCCTATAATCATACAGAACATGTGGTGGTCAGGAGTGGGTTGGGACGAGCCCATCAAAGATGTGGACGAGGTTTATTGGCGTAGCTGGCTGGAGATGGACCCAAACTTAATGGCCTGCGGATACTAATATGTATGGCGCTCGTTAGTGGTGCTGGAAATGTACAGCTTGGCGTACACGTTTGCCGACGCCAGCATTAATGCTGGCGAGGTCCACTGGTGACGTCTAAAACAAGAGTCGTTTTCCTGAAACCGATATCTGGGGCTCGAATGGAGCTGATGTTTGCCGTGCTAGGCCTAAGGCTGGCGAAGTATGTCGCATCGGGGATCTCAGTACGCATTGAACGTCGAACTTTCTGGTCTGACTTCAGGGACGTCCTTTATTATATGCGGTCTGATGCGCGAAAGTTCCAGCAGCTCGTGGCTGTGCGCATTTGAGAAATTCTTGACGAATACGAAGTGTCGCTGGGCGCTGGGTGCCAACGTTGCTAACGATGGAACCAAATGGGCCAAAGCTTGATGCGAGTAATAGTTGGTTCGATGGACCACGCTAGAACGACTACGATCCACACAGCGGTGCGTATTGGACTACTTCCGTGATATTACAAAAAAGGAGTATGGATAATCATTGCATAATATTTTGTGTTTAGAACGCGACTAGCAAAGAGATGTGGTGTTAGTACGTGCGTGCCAGAAGTTGTTTTATAAAGAAATCAGTTACTTGAAAAATGGTCATGGCGTGACGGAACGCAAGAGCAGTGTCCTTCGCGTCAAGGGGCGTATCGATGCAGTGGAAGGTGTCGAAACAGACTTGAAGCGGCTGATAATCCTGCACAGACGTCATCGGATAACGTATCTCGTTGCCGAATATTATCAAAAGCGGTATATTCACCTACACCTATCAATTACACCCCACTAAACCAATTTATCCATAGAGACCTTACAGCGGCCATCGTGGAGGTCTCTACGACAACAGACGTGCAGGAAATTGTCCTCGCTTCTGCCTACTTCCCTGGGGACAACACGAACATCCCAACACTGGAAATCTAGACGCTTGTCAAGTAGTGTCGCTGGACAAATCGACAAATGATTATCGGTTGCGATGCTAATGCCCACCACACAATCTGGGGCAGCAGTAACATCAACACAAGGGGTGAGTATTTTCTTAACTATATTATGAGCTCAGATTTAGATATAGCAAACAGGTGGTCCAAGCCAGGCCGGAGCAATATATTCCCCAAAGAAATGGACTGGGACCTTTATAGGAGATTAGTGAACGCTAAGGGCAGCATTCTTGTTCACAGTATCAGCTCTACATACGAGCTAGACGATGCAGCTGAACAACTCAATCAGGTGCTCATAGAGTCTTTTAAGCAGAGCAACACAAAACGTACCACGCATAGCAGACGTACGGTCCCGTGGTGGAATGAGGTGCTCTCGACTAAAAGACAGATAGTAAGGAAACTATTCAACAGAGCTAAACGGTCTGGTCACACATTAGACGAGCCAAGCGTTTGACATGGCGCAGGCACTGTGGAGAATTGCAAACGCTTTCCGAAGCAGCCCGTCTGCAAAAAGTGTGAGCCAAGGCCCCATCGAATGGCATAGGTTTGCTAAAAAGACAAAATGGTCTTTTTACGAACAGTCGGTAAGAGACCCTAGAGTATCTACTCCAGGTTCACTTTCCTGGTTCTATCACCACCTCAAATTCGCTGCAACCACCCTCCCCTGACCAATGGATCTCGGGACGCCGGGCTAGCAGCCTTTCTGGCGTCATCTTTGAAAATCTACGCTGGGCTATCTCCTCATTCTAGCCCTTTAAGGCAGCGGGCGGTGATGGCATTTTTCCAGCTTTGCTGCAAAACTGCCTAGACATAATTATCCCCCCACTAATTGGTCTCTTTAGGGCAACTTTCATTTTGGGATTCATACCACAGTCATGGAGGAAGGTGACAGTTGTTTTTATCCGCAAGCAAAGCAATCGGCCTATGGAACTATCCAAATCATACAGACCAATAAGTATAACTTTCCAGCTCCATATCAGGCAAAGGCTTGAAAAAACTATTCCTCTTCACAGAAATCAATATGCCTACATGAAGGGCAAATCAAGCGAAGGGCACTTCATCACCTCGTCGGTAAGATTGAAACCTCACTCCAGTCGAAAAAAGTTGCATTGTGTGCATTTCTAGACGTTGAAAGAGCTTTCGACAACACCGGCTATGATTCTATTACTAAAACATTGGGCTATAGGAATATAGATAATCATACAATAGCCTGGGCAGATGCCACGCTAAAACAGAGCGAAATCTCGTCCGCGTTGGGCACTACCACCCTTTGCATAAGAGCAATTAAGTGTTGCATACAAAGCGGAATTCTCTCCCCGCTACTCTGGTCCCTCGTCGCTGACAATCTTTTGGCTAAGATGAGTTCACTTGGCCATGAGATCGTAGGGTACGCAGATGACCCAGCCATTATTGTGTCGGGGAGATTCGAACGAATTATCTCGAACGTAATTAATGTGCTCCGCCATCCAAATCGTCAATAACTGGTGCAACGAAGAGGGTCTCTGCATTAACCCACAGAAGGTATTGGTACCCTTTTCAAAGAGGTACAAACTGGATATTGGTACACTTCGGTTGAACGGTACTGCAATTGAACTATACAATGAGTTCAAATATCTGGGGGTAACTCTGAATAAATGTCTGAACTGGAATGCTCATCTTAAAATAGTACTCAACAAAGCCACCAGAGCCATGTGGGCTTGTAGACGGTTACATGGTAGAACATGGGGTCTATCTCCAAAACTGATCTACTGGTTATACACCCTGGCCACACGAGACTCACCTATGCGGCTCTCGTGTGGTGGCCTAAGATGCTTCAGGCAACAGCCATGCGGCAATGCGACAAGCGCCAGCGGTTTAGGTGCCTCGCTATGGCCGGGGCCATGCGAAAGTGCCCGACGGTTGCCGTGGAGACGATCATTAGACTCACTCCCTTACATATTTTTGTTAGGTCAGTCGCAACTAGTGCTCGGAACATTCAAATAAGATTTGGCTTGCCTTTCAAAGGCACTGGTCACTAGGAAATCCCTGGGATCTCAATCTACACCAGAACAAACCATATCACCGCGGAATTGCGATTCGGCCAGCACTTCACGGCTCTCCTCTCAAACAGAGCTGACTGTGAAGTCGGTACCCCGGGCCTTAGACCCAGTGGCAACACATGGTTCACTGATGGTTCTAGAATGGAAACGGGTACCGGAGCCGGTGTTTTCGGAACAAATAGAAGAGTCTCCATTGCCACGGGCAAATGGCCCATTGTATTCCAAACGGATATCCATGACATAAACATATGTGCGCGCAACCTCCTGGCAAAGGGACCAAGAGGGCACAATATATCTATCTTCTCAGATAGTCAAGCGGAGATCAAGGCACTTACATCCTGGAAATTTTCATCCAGGAGTGCAAGGAACTGTTTTGATAGTCTTCACCTCCTTAGTGAGTGTCCGTCGTTGGCCAAACTTCGTCTAGACTTCCTGGAACAATATTCTGTGTCACCTGTTCTGATTAGGAACTCTTCCACAAAAGGCAGAGGCTCTATTGTCTTAACCAAGGTATAGGGTACAAAAGATCTACTCTGGTCGCAGTGCCCGCTTCCTTCGATAGGAATACCCCTCAACTGGTTGTGGATCCTCAGACCCCCCAACCGTTAACAGTCCTAGGCCTGGTGTCGCCTGCTCCACTAGATGGCGGAGATCAGGTCTCTACCACCATGTCACGCTTACAAAATTAAAAAAATCACCTACACAGCGTTCACAACGAAATGCGACAACGATATTGGATCAGTGGTCTAAGGGCCTTAATAAAAGAAGTCAAGAAGAGCTGTTCAACCCGTCGACTACGACTCGCGCGGCCAGTACCACCAGAAATGGGAAATTTACCGACGGAACGTCTAATGCAGTACATTCCAACGTTTACGTTCACAGGCGTGGACTATTTCGGCCCTATTGACGTCGTCGCGAAAGGAAATGGAGTGTATAGTTTACTTGCCTCACAACGCGAGCTGTTCATTTAGAAGTCGCCACGAGTCTTTCAGCCGACTCTCTTTGTACAGCCGACTCTCTTTGAAATTTGTAGCTCGGCGCGGAGTGCCACGTCCAATATTCTGGGACAATAGAACAAATTTATGAGGTGCAAGCCGCGTTCTACAAGGAGAGATCGAACGGTTATCAACTTTAGAAGTGGAGCGTCAATACCCAACGCTAACATTTGTCTTTAATCCGCCAGGCACGCCGCATATGGGCGGCGTTTGGGAGCGTCTCGTACGTTCAACCAAGTCTATACTTTTAGAGATTCTGCCAGAGAATGGGGTACGTGATGAAGTTCTAGGCGCAGCACTGGCTGACGTTAAACGTACGATGAATTCACGACCGCTGACGTAGGTACCCTTGCAGTCACCAGAGGCTGAGGCGTTCCTTGTTGGAAATTAATCTGGGGTTTTTTTTTTTAAGAATGTTTCCATAAAAGTTTTGTTTCACAAGGAGGATGTAACTGCTTTTAGGGTGTTCTTCGTAAGATCTTTGGTCCTGTTTACGTTGACAGCAACTACCTTAAACGATGGAACGAGGAGTTGTATGAGCTATATGGAGACAATGAACGCTCAGCGACTTTGATGGCTGGGTCATGTAGTACGTATGGACGCGGAAACTCCAGCTCGTAAGGTATTCGATACTGCAGGGGGTGGTCAACGAAGGAGAGGAAGACCGCGACTACGTTGGCCCGACCGGATGACTGCAGCACTGTCAAATCTTGATATTACTAACTGACCAATGCACGTGCAAAGCAGGTGTGCCTGGAGGCAAAATATACATCAGGCTGAGACCCAATAGGGTTGAATGTCTAATTAAGAAGAAGATGGAAATATATTCAGCATACTTACATCAAATGTAACTATGGATAAAACTGCCATCAGAATTCTTAAGCTATACTATAAGACAAGCTTAGTAACTTCTATTATTGCTACAAAAAAATACAACTTATGGGATGCAGTAAAAATGGATTTAGGAGACGCAGTACCTCTTCTTGCGAACTCATGGTCCAATGTAACCCCCAGTGAAACTTTTAAGTAATTTCCTTTAAGACACGGATGACCAATTCTCTAATGAAAATAATATCCACTGGCAGTTCTTCAACAATAGTGCGCAGAAGATAATTCATTTGTGTATGTGATTCTCTTGACAGAACTTACGACATGGTGAAATTGATGAATGGTTGCTGGACCCTCAGACGTCGATGTTGAGTCAATCCAAGACAGTTCCTCAGATTCATCATTTGGTTCTTCCTTTGTTGAGAACTCGTTAATCTTAGTTTTTCTCAACTGCGCAGGCCTTCGACAGTGTTTTTCATTCTTTACTTCTTCATAAACTGGATGTTTTTGGTTTTTCAGCTAACCTGGTGAGTTGTATTACTTCCTACTTAACGTCCAGAACTCAAAAAGTGTTGTTTAAAACAGCCACATCTGACACTATTTGTATAATCTCCGGTGTCCCTTAGGGCTCTCACCTTGGTCCGCTGTTATTCAATATTTTTATAGACGATTTAGCAGTTGCCATTAAACCTTCTCACGTGTTGATGTACGCTGACGATGTGAAAGTATGAATGTCTATTTTATCTCCTGTACATTTAAAGTTTAAAGTTTCTTCAAGATGACCTTCACTCTTTATCTCGATGGTTCTTTATAAACTTTCTTTCACTTAATTGTGAAAAATGTAAGGTTATGTCGTTCAATCGTAAAAGTGTGATTGTAAATAGTTATCGTATAAAGAATCACACTCTAGAATGTGTTTCACAATTTAACGATCTGGGGGTATTGATGGACCCAAAGCTGCATTTCGGAAGCCAAATTTGCTTATCCGTCAATAAGGCTAAAAACTTGTTAGGATACATTAAACGTTGGTCTAAAGAGTTTAATGATCCTTATACCACCAAATTTCTGTTCACATTCTTATCCATCCACATTTCCACCTTCCATCCTATCGATGCCGCCCGCCGAAGCTTATCCTACTACCTACGTTGGCCAGTCGTAGAACAACTCTCGGTGTGATGGTTCTACATTATTTAATTGTTGGTATATATATGGTATATATTCTCCTTTTTTACTTGATAGCATATACTTCAACGTTCCTTCTCGGGTTACTAGAGGTTATCTGCTGCATGATTCATTTCGCGTCTTATGTCAATCATACAATTTACACTATAACATTATCCATCTCTAAATCTTCTGATCATTTAAAATGTATCCTATTATCTTATCTCAACACATAATAACTAATGTTCTCTTCAATGAACTTACTATTCTAACAGTTGTAACGTGGTCTTAATTAGCGTCGTTGAATTAATGCTAGCCTTATTTGCGTAATTTACTTACTAAACTACTAACCTACACTTTTCCTCCATGTTTGAACCTTTATTATTGTATGTAATGAATTTTAAGTTAAATCTTAGTTTTAGTTCAGTGTGTGGTCATTGCGAACCTGCTAAGTCAATGAAAAGAATATAACTTCATCTATTGGTATATACATTAATTCTAGAACTACTAATAGGACATATAAAAAGTCTCCGCGGTTTTTGCCACTAGATAGTGTTGGTGTCCATAAATCTGGCAACACTAGTCTGATTGTGTCAAACGAACATGTGTTTGAAAGGTGACATTTCAGGCTACATTTTTTGTGTAGACAGCTGTGTAAATTCGTTGCTCGAGTTAAAAGTTATACCTATTTGAATATAAATGAAATATCTGAAGAAATTCGCTATGTGATGATTTACTATAAAAAAGGAAAAAACACTGCAAAAACATGCCGAAAAATTTGTGCAGTTTACGGTGAAAATGCTGTGAGCGAGCGCCGGACTCAGGAGTGGTTTGCAAAGTTCGGTTCCGGAAACTTCGATGTAATAGATGCACCTCGCACTAGTCGGCCTGTCACTGAAAAAGTCGATGTTATTTTGCAACTTATGGAGCAAGATCGGCACGGAAGCTGTCAGGAGATAGCGGAGGGACTAAACATCAACCATATGATAGTTTGGAATCATCTAAAAAGAGCAGGCTACGTAAAGAAGTTCGATGTTTGGGTGCCACATAAATTAACGCAAATAAATTTGATTATTCGGGCAATCAAAACCATCAGTGAAATGCTACTGAAAGGTGCCGAAATGAAACCATTTTTGAAGCGAATCATTACGGGCGATGAAAAATGGATTTCATACAAGAATATCCAACGCAAGCGATCATGGCCGGTGACCTTACACAAACGACTTCAAAGCCTGGATTGACGGCAAACAAGGTTATGTTGAGTGTTTGGTGGGATTCGAAGGGAATTGTCTATTATGAGCTGCTAGAACGTGGCGAAACGGTCAGTTCGGTCCTCTACTGTGCACAACTTGACCTTTTGAATAAAGCAATCAAGAAAAAGCGACCAGAATTAGCCAACAGAAAGGGAGTTGTCTTCATCATGACAATGATAGGCCACATACCTTTGATGACCCGGAACAAATTGACGATAGCCCGGACCTTGCACCCTCTGACTTCCCTTTGTTTCGGTCTCTGCAAAACTCTCTTCATAGTAAAAAATTGGCCGACCGATGAGCCGGTGGAAATCAGTTGACGAAGTTTTTCGCTGATAAACTACAGAAGTTCTACACCGATGAATTATAAAGCTAGCCCGAAAATGGCGAAAGGTCATAGATAATAATAGCCAATATCTACTTGATTGAAATTGATTTTGAATAAAGACAATTTTTCAAAAATGTACCAAAAATACCGCGGAGACTTTTATATGACCCAATATAAATTGTTTTCCATTTCGTTCACCCAAAAGTATGCTTCAAAATATGAGAAAAAAAGCTGTCGCTAATTTTGTCAATATCGCATAACAAAAACAGAAATTAATCTTATAAATTGTTTTAAAATTTAATGTAGTACTTCGTGAGTAACAGCTGTATCAGTGAACTCTAATATGTGGACATGGCAACACAATAACCAGTTTCTTGAGTTACACTGCGCATTGGATCTCTCCAGACTTTACTCTTGAACATGCTGTTTTAGCGTTAAATCAATTTACTCTCTCACATACTGGAAAAGAGCTCAATGCCATTGCAGAAAAATTGAATGTTCTTAGCAAGATCCACTTACTTGTCCATGACAATGGAGCGCATATGATGAAAGGTTTAATAGATGCAGAATATGATTCTGCCTAGTGTTTCATTCATTTACATTTCATTTCATTAATTTACTGTAACGAGCTGTTGACGAACCGTTAGTCAAACAGAAGTAACGCTGATGATAGCTGCTGCGATATGAATTGTTACCCATTTTAACTACTATGGTGCAGCTCAAGAAAAATTGAAATTCATCCCCCAAGAACTTAACCTGCCAAACCACCAACTAGTAGAGAGTATGAAGTCGTGACCGAGATAAGAGCAGCAAATGTGCCCGCGATCTGGTGCCTTAATAATTCGATTTATCTACCCGATTATTACTTACTTTTGTTCCTGACTAAGTGCGATTAATTCACCGAAGTCGTATAGTTATCACCGTTCTCTCTGAGAGCTTAGATGACTGCAAGGAAAGAGTTATTCAAGAATTTGTGAGAGAAGTGCAACAAGGCAATTCCCAAAAACAAAAAGACGAAAAAGAAAACATTTTATCTCCTGATGTAATGAGCCCATCAACGTCGGCAGCGGCAAAAACAGTTAACAACAACGAAAAATTTTCAAGTATCAAAATAAACGTTAAAAATAACAACAAAAACGTACCACCAATAAATAATTTTGATATACAATCGAAAAAAATAATTGAGCCGATCTGACCTGTTTTTAGGTCAACATTTCTCAATTTAAAATAAGAGACTACAATCAAAACAAACGTGCAATGTTTTTTTTTCAAATTTCGACGATAATAAAAGAGTAAGAGGGCATTTAGAATTTGCAACAATTGCAAATTGCAGAATATCTCATAAAACATTAAACATCATATCTCATAAAGTTAACTCCATTATAAACTTGAGCAGCAGATTGGAACTTAACAAATTTCTTGTTGATAACTGCTCTGGCCTATTATTACTAAATGAAAGTAAATTGAACCCAAAACATAACATTAAATTTGAAGGATAGACTTATCCGAAATGATACATCGAGGGCGAAAGAAGGGGAGGCACAGCGATACTAATAAATTAAATTATAAATATCTGTAAATATTCAAACAGAAAAATTGAGTAGTATCATTAAAATAAATATGAAATTAATTTGCTCCAAGTACTTAATTGCCGCATATACAATGACTTATTTAAAACAAAAATTAATTTTTTATTATTATTTATTAAAATTAGCTATAATACATTTAGAAAAACATAATATCATAATTAATTATAGGGAGAGAGCACTACCGCCGAGGCCTTCAGCTCTGCTTAAAAATAAATTTTAATTATGTATGTATTTACACGGTTGATTTATTATTTTAGTTTTTTAAATTTGATCGAGGATATTTAATTCTTTTATAAAATTATGTATTTTCTCTATATTGACGAATGTGACTGTTGTTAAATACGATGAAGGTAATGAGTCTGCAAAGAGGGCTTTCCTGATACTCTCCAGATTTGGGCAGGTATCGAGAATGTGGGTTGTCGATAAATAGAAAACGGAAAAAGATGCGGGATTTAGATAGAGGACAGTTGGCAGAGTAGCGGAATTTTGCCAGATTGAGATTAAAATCCTTATACATATGGTAGAAAGATTCCCAGTTGTTATCTATCTGCCCGCGATGATACGGGTAGATAGCTTTTTTATGTTCTTTTCGGCGGATGGAATGACGGTAAAGGTGGGGTACATAGTCATTGATTTTGCTGCAGCGTTCGTTACCTAAAACATGTGCAGTTTGACAGGAGTTTTCGACAACGCGTCACGTATTTGGATAATAGTGGGATTTAAGTTTCCAATATTGGTGACAGCTTCGACTGTAGACAAACTGTCGATGCATATGACGAATTTTCCTTTACTTTCTTGTGAGTAGCTAACAGCTTTTTAGATGGCTACTGCTTCAGCCGAGAATATAGAACAATAATCTGGAAGTCACTCTGCTGCTACATATGGCCTCCATGGTCCACACATGCAAAATCAGTGATGTGTTGAAATTTTGTTCCGTTCGTGAACAGACAGGTTCGGTTTTTGTATTTGGACTTAGCCGACTCTTGGGCAAATAGTTTGCGGAAAGCATCGCCGCTAATGTCATTTTTCAGAACTCCTTTAGCGAGGTGTTAAATGAGGGACGAAGAATCCATGGTGGGTTTGTGGACTTTTTCGTAACTGGTGGTGGCTGAATATAAAGTTCTTTGGCGAGAGAGGCGCACCGCCGCAATGTGGAGAGGCACTTGTATTTTTTCCTTTGGTTGCTCGCCTTACGGATATGAAGGAGTTGAAGGAGTTCGTTTGGTGAGTAAAACAGCTTTGGGATAAGATTTGCTGTCGCTTCTGGACGGCAGACCAGCTTCGGCCAAAATGCATTTCATTGGTGAAGTTGGGAAAGCGCTAATGCTACGACAGACAGCTGTGTGATAGGCTGCCTTCCGAATATCGGAAGTGCATATTCTATTTTGAAGAGTACCAGGGCTTATACTACTACTATTAATTAACTACTACTTACATTAATTAAAGAATGCTTGGAGGTAAGGTATTTTATTAAATTAGATTTTTTTTAAAGCTATCCCTTACATATAAACAGTACTTTTTGAAAGTCATTCTCTTGTCAAAGTAAACACCAAGTACCCTAAGGGCCTCGACGCACTCTATGTTAAAATTATTAAAGTTTAAACTAGGATATTTAAACCGGATTTTTTTGCAGATGTGGATAATCTTAGATTTGATAGGGGAAATGGTTGCACCAGAGCCCAGTCAACAGTTATAAATATCATCCAATATATTATTTAAAATGGTATTAAGCTTAATAAGGTAGTTAGTTTTGCTAAAAATTTTGGCATCATCTGCGTATATTATAACCTTAACATATCTATGTTTCAAAATTATTTTATTAATTTGATCATATGCAATAATAAATAAAACAACGGATAACAGCGAACCTTGCGGAATTCCATTATATAAATTATGGTAGTCGAAGAGCACGTTGTTAATCTTAACTCGAGATGAGCGCCGGGTCATAAAAGTCTTTACAATATTGAAGATCTTCATACCCACACCCCACGTTACGAGTTGTTGAAGAACAGTATGAACGCCCACGCGATCAAACGCGTGCATAGGGTAGGGATATGCGGTCATATCCAGGTGCTTTGCCTTTAGACTTTTGGAGCGCGATTTTGAGTTCTAGATTGGTAAAATCGTATTCAAGTTGTCTGGCTGATAGAGTGAGACTATTGGGAGTATGCTCGTAGTTGAGAAGTTTTACCTTTTGCCTTGTGTGTTCATTATCGAAGTTGTTATCCCCGGAGTAATCGGACCATTTTTTCGTGAATTCGTTTGCAATATCAAAAGGGGCAGTTAGCAAATAGTTTTGAGACTTAATGTATTTCATTTGAGGGCTGGGGACCTCCTCAAGATTTTTTATATCAGACCAAATTTGTTTTGTTGTATACTGAGATGTTATATTAGATGTAAATACACTAAGGCTCTCCCGCTTGGACTGTTTAACGGCACGTTTGAAATAGGCGTTGGCTCTTTTGTATGATAGGAGGTTAGCATCAGTCATTTTATCTTTGTATGTCTGCCAAAGCTGTTGTTTAATATCCGGTAGTTTATTAAGATTTGTGTTCCACCAGCATATATTTTTCTTATATATGTAGGGCTTAGTCTGCGGTATAGCAAAATTGGCATCAAATCTAACCATTTTTGTGAGTTTGGCCACCTGCAGTTGAAAGTCCAAAGGATGAGTGATTTCGAAGGGTTGGTCGCATAACGACCTAAACAGATCCCAATTATCTAACTCGGTTTTGTACTTAGGAGAAAATATGGCTTTTTCAAGGTTAGCCTGTTGGAGTGGAATCGTAGCTATGGGATAATGGTCACTGTTATGTAGGTCGGGTAAGACCTCCCATTTGCAAAATGGGTAAAGCGAGGGGGAAATGAATGTCAGGTCAACGTGCGTGAATGTTTTAAAGCGCTAAGTTGGATGTAGCAACTGCTTCCCTCATTTTTTTCCCTCTGGCGTTTGTGCGACTGGAGCCCCAAGCAAAACACCATGAATTAAATCACCCATTAGCATCAATGGCGATCTCGTATTATTTAAAATAAAAAGTATACGTTACAAGTAAACGATTGACCTGGTGGAATATACACTTTAACAATTGTTAATTTTTGGTTAAAGTTTAATTGAATAGCAATATGTAAAATGTTGGAGTTGGCGATGGTAGGAAATAAAGTGTGCGGCAGGTGCTTTCCGATAAAAAATCCTACCCCTTGCTTTGCATACAAATTAACTGGTAGATTGTTAAAGTACCCAAAATATTGTTTTGGGCAAATTATGTTTTTAGCATTGTAGTGTAAGTGTGTTTCCTGAAGACATATAATATCTGGGCTGTAATTATTTATTAAAATACTTAGCTCGTCGTAATTATTTATGTAACCTTTTAAATTCCATTGAATAACTTTAATTACCATAAGAAGCAAAGGACAGAATTATATGTCTTCAAAGGTTAATTTGGACTTAATAAAATTTATTAAAATATTATTTTAATTCATGTGACATTGACTCGTCGGAATGAATATCAGAAAAAGAAGAATTCCTGTTTTGTGATGAGAATGGGAGGTTATGTTGAGTGAGTTTGTAAGTATGTGTGTTGTAAGCTGCTGGTTGATATGCATTTGTTGTGGAGAAATTTGTTAGATTAGAAGATGAATTATGTGGAACGTTGATCGAGAAGGGGTGAATGGAGAGGGGAATATCGAGGACGGGCAAGAGGCCAGACGAGAGACTGCTGTCAGCATAGTTAGCAACGTGCTCCTATCAGTAGTTGTTTTTTTAACGCTTTTGTCTTCTGTGTTATTTTCGGTTTGTTTAGTCGCCGCGACTGCAGCGTAGCTTCTCGGGTTGGAGGGTTTGGGCAATGAAGCTTTGTAAAAGTTCCTAGCTCGCGCTTTGTACATTTTTTTATTGTTTTTCTTTTTAAAATTTCGTTTTGTTGTTTGAAATTAATGCATTGCTTATCGGAAGCTGCATGATTATCAGAGCAGTTAACGCATTTCGGAGTACAAGTACCGGTGTGGGGGGTTAGACCACATGAATTGCATGCTGGTTCGTTTTTACAATATTTTTGTGTGTGTCCAAGTTTTTGACAAGATTTGCAATGCATTGGATTTGGAATATATTCCGAAACCTTAGCGGTATGCCAGGAGATATCAATTTTGGGTGGTAAATTATATAGTTCGAATGTCAAGAGCATAAGATAGCTGGGTTTTGAAGAGCCATCGAATTGCTTTATAAATTTATAAACTGAGCTTACCGTTTGTGACCTGAGCTCGTCTACCATCTCAGCTTCAGTAATATTAATCAAGTAAGGTGCACAAATGGTTCCCTTAACCGAATTTAAAGTTTCGTGAGACTTGCAATCAATTTTGTATATACCTGCAAGTTCGGTTGCTTCAATGAATTTATTCGTGTCGGCCTCGGAGTTGACTAGCAAATTACTAGTAAATTACCGTCCTTAAAATTGGAGATGGAAGTGATGTTCTTGTTAATCAGCTTGAAAGCTTTATGCACAGCATAGCAGGAATATTCGGATATCGTTTTCTCAGTCTTTGGCGCCGACGATTATATATTTGTAGTTAGGAGCATTGGTCACTGGAAGGTCGGGGAATTGGTTGAGTGTCTTTTGTAGCCGTCTACGTTTTTTTAAAGGAGGGCTATCCGACAGGGCGCTGAACCGATTGTTCCCCAGGTTAGGTGGCCCCGGCCACGCATATTGACTAAATAAGGCTTAGCTAACCTTTGGTTAGTGGCTAACTTTCCGACACGTGTAAAAAACAATTATTATTGGTGTGCGGACACCGAAGAAAGCAATAAGAGTACGAAGCTCAAAGCAAAAACTGATAAGAACACGACTGCTTAGCAACTGATGTCTCCCCGTGATGAGTGTTAGTCGGCGAAAGCAGAAATTAATTTTTTATTTGAGACACTGCATTTGCAAAACCCAATGCACTTCTACATTCTAGGAAGTGGCCTTGACGGCAAACACAAAAATTTGGGTAACCCCTGTAACAACACCAAGGAGTCTACCTTGAGAAATTGGTTAACCTCGAATTCCACTATGTATAGAACAGCATTATATGCTTCAGTTAGCACTTCTTACCCAAAAGCAATACCATTTATGGATATATGCATTGCTGATAATAGAATGAAGGTCCACACAAACTCCTCGGACACAGTTAATTGTTTAAAATGATAGTTTCAAACCGGGACGGTTTGAAATATGTATGAAATAATAAATGTCACACCAACCTACTTTCTAGGATACAACCATACCCTAAATCCTTACTAATATTATAAATGCAAAAGTAACTCTGTCTGTCTGTCTGTTGCCGTTTCACGCCTAAGCGTTATGCATTGTTATGCATTTTGGTGTAGGGATAGATAAGACCTTGGAGACCAACATAGGCTCTTTTTTTATCACAAAAACATAGATTATATAGGTTTGAGAGGTTAAAACCTGTTTAGCCCAACATACATACATTATCTCGCTCGCTGTGTATACAAAATCAATCAGCAAAATTTTCGAAATAATTATAAGCTCAAATATATTTTCTCAAACTTTTGAGAAAAACCACCTAGTTAATCATAGACAATTCGGATTCAAATTTCAACATTAAACTATACACGTTATTGACCTACATATATATGACATTAACCGGAATTGGAAAAAAAAAAGTTTAACGGGGGCCTGTTCCATTGACTTAGAGAGAGCTTTTGACAAAGTCTGGATTCCAGGTTTAATTGTTTTTTTGGTTCATAAGACATCCACAGCTAATGAGTTACAAGTTCCCATTACATAGCACCATCTTAATTTACAACATGTTGTCTGGCAAATAATTTAAAGTTAATAATAAGCGGGCAAACATTCTGCATAAAAACGAGTTGCAGCAAGGTACTGTAAATGCCCCAACACACTTTAAGCTCTCCTTATTAGACCTCATTAATAAAATTGACAATATCATTGCCTTCGCAGACGACTTAATAAACTACCATTCAGATGCAATAGTGAGCAATATAATCACTCAACTTCAAAATAAAATAAACGTAAGCAAATGTGAAAGTATCTTGTTTCGTCCCCCCATATAGAAATGGAATAGTAACATTAAAAAAAAACCTGGAGGCAATTCCCAGTAACTATAAATAATAAAAAAATTTTCGCAAACCTATTTTTTCAGATACGTAGGTGTTATTCTTGATAAATTTTTGTACTTTAACCATTATGTCAATATTCAAATATCTAAAGTCAAAAAAGCATATCATGCTTATAAGAGTCTTTTCGTGTAGACTGATAAACGACAAAGTAAAGATTATAATGTATAAAGCACTAGTTAGGCCCAAATTAACTTATGCTTGCCTAAGGTCTAGATTTTATACATTAACAGTCGAGCCGACAATAAAGCTATTTGCTCAAAAACTTTAAGTGTTGACAACAAACGATTCGACACCACAATCTCATCGAAAGATCAAGGAATCAAGGAAAACCACCCAATATCGCTGGTTGAAACACCGTAAAAACACCAAACTACCCATTTCCATCTTCCTATCACCAGGGGTGCTACAGGAAACTCTAGAGTTTTCGGCTTCAGTAGTTTTACAAAACTCTAGACAAAACCGTAGATGACACTGAAACTTTTTTTTTCCTTTTTCGGAGCATTTTTATCGAATACACAAATCTCTTAAACTAAACGTTATGCTTGATTAATAGGGCTGTCAGCATACACAATCATTATTTTAAAATGTATTATTATTTTTGATAAAAAAAGCGGTGAAAATGTATTCGCTATTATAAAACATTGAAGAAATGAAAATATTACAATTGTACTTTTAAAATTTGAAATGTTCTTCACGTCAAACTTTAACAACTCTTCTGTGCATCAATTCCATGGTTTTCTGTGACTGTCACTTTTCACATGTTTATTTCTTTACATTACACATGAATTTTTCCAAAAATGCTGTCTTGTTGCGCCGTTCAATATTTTCTCCTGAAAAAACTCATTTATCTATAAATATTTTTTATATCACGAAAAGTGTTTTTACATTTTAAAATCCCGCTTTCCTGCTAATAAATTTTTTCCTCTTCTCTATTTCGCATTCACATTCCGATTTTTGCATTTAGTAACATGCCAACTTGAAACAAGTTTTGAATAAACTTACTTTAAATGCACAGAAAATACGCGATTAATTAACATTTTAAACATAACAACGTTATTATTAATTTTATTACTTCAATATACAACACAATTTATTGATCTATTCGATAAAACCAAATCTTCGAAAAATTGTATTCAATTTAAAACGAGTTTGCATCTCTGTGCTCGATTCGGTTTGCCTACTAAATCCGGTTTGTAAAATGGTAAATTAATTAAACAAATTATTTGTTCAAAAAAAATTGATTTAGGTTACTTTGAAAAATAATAATCTAGTCATTCGTATCATTGGTTTTATTTAAAAAGCTGTTCTTATGAGTGAAAATAACCAACTATCCCAACAAAATTGTGAAGGTTTTGAAACTTACCGAAAGAGTTTTCTTACACCTAAAATCTGTTTTCGGGCGGAATTGAGGAGAAAGAGTTTTCTGTAACACCTCTAAATATGTGCAGTTTTTTCATGATTTATTGAAATACCAGTGGAATTGTTTATATACAAAAACCAAAAGAAAGAGAGTTGAGTTCGATAACGACGCGCATGTTGTTCAATTCAAAAGTATATTAGCGACTGTATACAATTCATTTTTATTATAAAAGTAAAGGAACAAAATAAAAACAGAAACGAAACCAAAAAATATATCTCAACCACCTGGCGCTTCTCAGCATCGAACAGTCTGTAACGTTTGGCCGTACTTGAGTACCCGACCATCCGGTATTCCTTCCTTTGGCATGAAATCTTCTCTTGTGATGGCCTTTGTCAAGAGATATTGCAACAGAACCAACTACTTTTAGACGGCTGATACTTGGTTTCTTGCCATCCATGATTCCATTGATGTCATATTCGGCAATGCATTCGTAGGTGATCGATTTCGAATATATACCGTAGTATAGATTGCTTCTACCTTACGAAAACTCGTCAAGTCCCGACTGCACCAGCATACATCTCGCCATCTCAACCAATCTTTTGTTTGCTCTCTCCGCGACGCCATTTTACGAATGCATTTTATTTTCCTTCCAGTTTGACGCTCCACAAGTTTTTTGAATTCAACAAACTTCGCAAACACTTCGTCTTTGATTTTCAGTTTTAAAAGGACCACAAACAACAGTGTGTACCAGCTCAAGCAAATCATTCGCCCTATTTTCGGATATATTTGGAAAAGGCTGTACGTGTATCTTGCCCATCATGCACGTCTTGCTTACCATCTTCGGCGATCCATCCCACGGACCATCCCTTAATTGACTATGTTCGCCAAACTGCCGTAGTTTAGATGATCATAATTTTTCATTAACAGCAACCGCAGCACAACATTTATTTGATTTGCCTTCGAACATGTATAAATTTCCAATTTTCGGTACTTTCAAAATGCACTCGCTCTTTTTTTTCGACTTTTTTATATTTGTCTTTTGCACAACACAATCATTTTCTACAGCTTGACTTACTGACATGAAATGAAATTTTAGTTGTGGCACATACAGTACGTTTACTAGATTCAGCGTGCACAACTTTGTCCGTAGCGTAACTACGCCTTTTCCTTCTGCGTGTAAATGTCAATCGCCCATTAATCCAATTAGCTCGGAGTGTTCTTCAAATTTAGTGAACAATTCTTTCTCATAGCACATGCGACTAGTTGCGCCACTGTCCAAGCATCAGTGTAAGCGGTCAAGGCTTTTTGCGTCGAACGCGCCTAGCAAACTACATTGCTTTTATTTCGCTCCTGTATGTTCACGTTAATTTTTTGCAGCTAACTTCGCATTACAATTCGCTTTTAAACGAAACGTTGTTCAATAAGTTTTGCGGTTCGGTAATAGAGGGCGTTGCAACTAACCTAAACTTTTTTGTTATGTTCTTCATATGAACGTATGTGAAGTTTCATATCAATCTCTCAATTCATTCTTTGTTTACAAGCCATTTAGTATCGACGTGTTACAGTATTTTTTTACAATAGAAAAAATCAAATCGTGCAGTGATTGAATTTTTATTTTTGGAAGGTTTAAAAGCAAAGCAAATTTATGAACGAATGTTGAAAGTGTATGAGCACTCTTCGCCTTCAATTAGTACAGCAGAAAGATGGGTTGCTGAATTTAAACATAGTCGTACAAGCCTTGAAGACGATCCACGTCAAGGACGTCCAAAAACAGCAAAAACACTAGAAATCGTAGAAAAAATACAGAATATCGCATTGGAAAATCGTCGAGTGACTGAAAGAGAATTAGTAGAAGCCCTAAGCATCTCATTGGGCAGTGTAAGCAATATTTTGACTGAAGTATTGGGTTTCAGAAAGCTGTGTGCACAATGGGTGCCGCATTCGCTAACAATGGAACAAAAACACATTCCAATGCGACTTTCTCAGCAACATTTAGAGCGTTTTCGAAAAGATAATGTGGATTTTGTGCGTCGATTCATCATTATAGATGAGACTTGGATCTATCACCATGACCCTGAATCAAAACAAGAGGCTAAAGGGTGGTGTGAACCTGGTTCTTCGGCTCCAAAACGAGTTCGTGTCCATAAAACGGCCAAAAATGTGTTAGCATCAATTTTTTGGGATGCGAAATGAATTTGGTTGTGGATTACTTGCAAACTGGTGAAATAATAAATTCTGAATATTATTGTAACCTTTTAGACCAGCTGAATGAAAAATTCGTGAAAAAAGACACGCTTTGCAGAAGAAAAAAAAATCCTTTTTTTATCAGGACAAGAGCATTTTGACAATGGCTAAAATCTATGAATTACAGTTCGAATTATTGGAGCATCCACCGTATTCACCTGATTTGGCCCCTAGCGACTTCAATCTGTTTTAGGACCTAAAAAAATACATGCGTGGAAAACGTTTTTCATCAAATGATGAGGTCATAACAGCTGTGGAAGCGTATTTTGCAGCCCTTCCAGATTCTCACTTTAGGGATGGACTTGGTAAATTGGAATCTCGTTGGAACAAGTATATTGATGTCCAGGGAGACTATACTGAATAATAAAGTGTATTTCAAACCATAAAATTGTGTTTTTCTTATCGAACCGCAAAACTTATTGAACAACCTAGTATATGCCCGCGCCACCACATCGGTAGCACACAATATTACGCACATTCCTCTTTGCACAATTTTTCGTGTTCGGGTACGGACGTTGCCGTCTGCTTGTAACAGTAAAAGCTTGCGACGTTTCGTTTCGTGCCACTGAATTTCCTCTGCGTTTCTTCTCTTCACCTAGCTTTATACTGAGAATTTCAAACGTAGGCAGATTAGATTGTCTCGATGGCGACAACAAAGTTCTCATACGTTTTTGGTAGACTTGAAAAAGGGGTGTGGCTGTGTCGGGGACACGGCCGTTTAACGTGAATACGTCTACGTAACGGGTAATATTGGGTCATATAAAAATTCCCCGCTTTTTTTTGGTACATTTTTGAACAACTACTTTATTCAAAATCAATTTCAATCAAGTACATAATAGCCATTATTATCTATGACTTTTTGCCATTTTCCGGGTAGCTTCATAATTCCATTGGTGTAGAACTTCTGTGGTTTATCAGCGAAAAACTTGGTTGTGATTTAAGCTGCTCTTCGGTCGCCCAATTTGTTACTATGATGATAGGTTTGCAGAGACCGAAACAAATGGAAGTCAGAGGATGCAAGGTCCGGGCTATACGGTGAATACATCAAAACTTCCCAACAAAGCTTCGTCAATTTGTTCCGTGTCAACAAAGGTGTGTGGCCTAGCATTGTCATGATGAAGACAACTCCCTTTCTGTTGGCTAATTCTGGTCGCTCTTTCTTGATTGCTTTATTCAAAAGGTCAAGTTGTGCACAGTAGAGGACCGAACTGACCGTTTCGCCACGTTCTAGCAGCTCATAATAGACAATTCCCTTCGAATCCCACCAAACACTCAACATAACCTTGTTTGCCGTCAATCCAGGCTTTGAAGTCCTTTGTGTAAGGTCACCGGCCATGATCGCTTGCGTTGGATATTCTTGTATGAAATCCATTTTTCATCGCCCGTAATGATTCGCTTCAAAAATGGTTTCATTTCGGCACCTTTCAGTAGCATTTCACTGATGGTTTTGATTGCCCGAATAATCAAATTTATTTGCGTTAATTTATGTGGCACCCAAACATCGAACTTCTTTACGTAGCCTGCTCTTTTTAGATGATTCCAAACTATCATATGGTTGATGTTTAGTCCCTCCGCTATCTCCTGACAGCTTCCGTCTTGTTCCATGAGTTGCAAAATTTCATCGACTTTTTCAGTGACCGGCCTACCAGTGCGGGGTGCATCTTTTACATCGAAGTTTCCGGAACGGAACTTAGCAAACCACTCCAGCGTCTGGCGCTCGCTCACAGCATTTTCACCGTAAACTGCACAAATTTTTCGGCATGTTTTTGCAGTGTTTTTTCCTTTTTTATAGTAAATCATCACATAGCGTATTTCTTCAGCTATTTTACTCATATTAAAATCGGTATAACTTTTAACACAAACAACGAATTACACAGCTGCCTTCACAAAAAATGAAAATCAGACTAGTGTTGCCAGATTTATGGACACCAACACCATCTATTGTAAAAACCGCGGAGAGTTTTATTTTCTGTGTGCGTATAATGCGTATAATAATTGATGTTCCTCAGACACGTAGTATACGAAATAATAAACATAAACAATGGTACGCCACACAAAAAACAAAAACAGCGAGGGCAGCGATTATAAGAAAGAACAAGAAAGAGCAAATGTCCCACCGATAATTTTCGAAAAAATCAAATCCGCGGCGTCTCTTCCTTCACCGCCCGCCAAAACAAAACCAAAACGGCGGCGCTTTCCCCTCCACCCACGGCTATGCGACAAAGTTCGCACTAAACCTATGAATTCTTTGATTCTTTAGCTATCGAATGGTGTAATTAAATTTTGAATGTGGATGATAGAAATGTAGCTACAACACCAAATTGGATCGCACCACTCACTCATTCACTTACTACTTTAAACATGCACCCCCATATAACTGAAAAGATAGACGTATTCACGTCAAAAATTATTTCGCCAATCTCTCACACTCACTACCAGACTTATTATTAAACACCGCGGCCTGGGCACATAACCTGTTGAAATATCAGTGTAATTGTCTATATACAAAAACCAAAAGAAAAAGAATTGAGATCGATCGTGACACGCATGTTTTTCAATGCAACAGTTTGGTAGCGACGGTATACAATTCATTTTCAGTATAAAAGTAAAAGAAGTAAAACAGAAACGAAATCAAAAAATATATTTCTACATGCATGCATTGCAACAAACTGGGATAAAACATTTTTAACATATTTGTCATGTTGTGTACTATTCGTCTAAATACCGAATGTTAAGCATTGCGCGAATACCGAATAGATTCGTGGCATCTCCAATGAGGATAATTACGGATAATTACACCGGTATTCTCAGCACCTTAACAGCAAGTGAAACAGGCTGTTACTGTTAGAAACATATTAGGGGAAGCTCTTCACTTATTTACTACCTATTAAAAAGCTCTCCTAATAGGTTTCTAATATGTTTCTGCCAGGTTTGCAATAGGTCATCGGTAGGTCATATCACAATAAATGTTACAATGTAATTCTGTACAGGTTTTTACCAGATGTTTTCTTGTTCACTGCTAACACGTTGTAAAATGGACCAAAACGTGATTGGCTGCATAATTGCAAATGTAGTTGAAAATAATGAAAATTATGAAAAAAGAAATGTATTAAAATCATTGCGTAACCATTGCGACCCTTTTTCAATATCGGACAATATTTTTGAGAATCAACAATTTCTCAAATATTGTGCCACCCATTGTTAATCAATTGAAGCCGCATGATAATGGAAACTCAAATTTCCTTTGAGTTTCATTTCATGACGGCTTTATATTTCTATGCACACGGGTCCTACCAAAAGTGCATAGGAAACAACCACAATGCTCCGACGAGCCAATCATCAGTTTCCCGCGCAATTGAAACCGTTTCGAAATTGATTTGCTATAACATAGCGAATATTGAAGAACTATTTAATTAACTTACTGATTTCCATTCCGACACTGTACGTTTGAGCCCATTTATGGCATTCAAGTCATTGGACAGCTGCTCCCATAAACTATTCACCACTCCTGGCGTCAGTGGGCATTTTTTTACGGTTTCGCGCGCAATTTAAATTGCACAATAAAGAAGCATTTGAAAAAACCATATGGCTTACCAGACTGTCTACATGGACTTTACAGACTGCTGTATGAACAGCTTTTTTAACACGTTGAGCCCGGTGCCGAATTTGCTGTCCTTTCCGTTCAGCTGGCAGTCGGTGAGCGATACAATGTTGTAGGGTATCGCCAAGAAATAAGGAATTCTTCTTTGTCGCGCTATTTTCGACGTCTTTTAGGTGTATGTGTGATGTATGTGTGATTCTGTTCACTATATTTTCGTATGATGTATAGGAAAGCCTCGTATGTACCTCCAAGAGGCGATCAGTTGGAAAAGACCTACCGAAGTATACATGTTCGTATGAAGAAAGTTGAGTTTAGTTTTGAAAATAGTTATTGCCCATAACATTGAATATGTCCGAAAGAGAAGAAGATAGTGACACGTCAAGTGAAGTGAAGGTATTGTTCGAAGTGTTATGATAACAATTCAAAACTATTTCGACGAAAGAGACAAATATTACCAAAAAAAGTTGTTACGTATTGTAATATGTGTAAAGATAAGCCGAATTTTTTAGTTTAGAATGTTTCAATAAATTTCATTAAAACTACATTTGATCACATTTCATTAAATCTATATTTATTTTTTAACTTTAATACTGTCAACCATCCAACCAACAACCATCCCTCACTTATTGTGTGATTTTTCAGTCCTTGTCATCTTTAGTTTACATATTCTAATACAGGCCATCGTGCACCTGCTATCATTAGGAGTTGTTTGACAGAATTCTCGCATTTATACATATTAAGTGTACAATTAAGTTTTGAGGTATTTCCAAAAGTTGACATAACGAACTATAAATCGCATCGGACGGTCTGAACACTCTATTCATATTATCATTTCCCTCCAAAAATCAGTTTACGAGGTTTGTTCAAAAAGTAAAAGACTGGCTGACTTCATAAACGCAACACTGCAATGCATATTGTTGTACTGCTTTGTCAAATAATGCAAAGACATTTTCAGGCGTTTATGAACGCAATGTTGCTTTGTCGTGTGTTTTGATTGCATTGAATTTTTTTTGCCTCCATATCCATGAGTTTCTTCATCATTTTTGCATCTGCCTCAGATTCTTTGCTCAAAAAATCAAGAATTTCAGATCGTTTCCGTTTTATTGAAAAGCTTGGAGTGGTGTTATGTGAGTTCATCGTCGACTGGCTATCTGTGGGTGTCAACAGGTCATCGCTTGTTAAATCTGCCACTAAGTTTTGGAGTGAACTTTCTACCAATTCTTCTGGCACCTGAACGCTACTGCGGCTGCCAAAAACCTCGTCTAATACATCGAAAAATTCCCAGCTCGTTGAACCCTCACCCGATGTGTTGTTACGCTTCTTGATCATCTTATATATGCCTACTATATTTATGAAACACCTAATCAATTCTCCTTTTGAAAAGGGAAATATGCTTTGAACTTCCTTAATCTCCCGCATTATTTTTTCCCAAATTGTATTCCTTTTTCCGCTAAATTCTCCTTCATGGCACAAACGTACTTCTACAAGAATCTTCTTCCTTTCGGAAGTCCACTTTTTCTCACTATTGCAATATTAAATTAATTTAAATTATTAAATTTAAATATTAAATTAAATTAATTAAAAACTTAAATAATACTTGTAAAAAAAATTTTCTTACATTTCCATTGTTTCAAGCGCCAAAAAATGCATGCATCACAAATGGTAATGATGCGCAAATTTGGGAAATGTTGCGCATCGCAAAGTATTGCCAGGCGTTAATGAACACTTGGCATTACCTTCTTTTTAGCAATGCCGTTTATGAACAGTATTCATAGCAGTGTTGCGTTTATGAAGTCTGCCACTTTTATTTTATTTATTCATCACCTTCTATTTTGTCCCCTTCCAAGTAATCCCCCTCAGATATAATACACTTGTGCCACCGATTCGTATCATTTCTAATAAGCGCTTTGTACCACGCCATTGTAATCGAAGAAAACAGTGCGCAACACCTTCATATTTGACTGAAATTCCCGTCATTAATTCGGTCTTGGGATGGTTGGGCTTTGGTTTCTACGTCATAACCAAATACCCATATCTCGTCACCAGTTATGACTCTTTTGAGTAAATCAGGATCGTCGTTGACGTCATTTAATAGTTCCTGGGCGATGCTTACCCAACGTTTCTTTTGCTCAATAGTTAGCGATCTTGGAACAAAATTTTGCTGCCACACGTTTCATGCACAAACATTCGAAAAAATTTTATGGAAAGAGCCAAGCGATATGCAGACATCCTCAACAACTTCTTTAACATGTTCTTCACTGCCTCAATGTTTTCGTCGGTTGGTGACGTTCTGGGTCGTCCAGGGTGGTCCTCGTCATCGAAATTTTCTTAAGCTTCTGTGAACACTTGTAAACAATACATTTGCTTAAAGCAGACTCGCTAAATACCACAGTCAACATTTCAAGTACTTTAGAGCAGAACGCAATTAGCGGGTATATCACTTTTTTGTTTTCATTTGAAGAAAAGTGCAGCTGATGAACCACGATTACTGTGGGAACATGTTTAATCCATAAAAACATGGCTTTCTGGTTCCGGCGTTTTAAAAATGGCGATTTTGATATCAGCGGCAATGAAGACGAAGACAGGTCAGTAAAGTTTGGTGACCATGTGGTGGTGGGGTTATTGACAAAAATTCATGCCAAACTCTAAAGGAACTCGATGAAACTTTGGAAGTAACTCACCAAACGATTTCAAACCGTTTCATTGCCATGGATATGGTGGAAAAACAAGGAAAATTCGTTCCGTATGAATTCAGGCTAAGAGACATTGAAGGCCGTTTTTTATGTGCGAACCACAGCTCCAAATGCATAGTCGGGGGTTGTTTTTTGCACTGAATTGTAACCGGGGATAAAAAGTGGCTCTACTACGACAATCCAAAGCGCAAAAACCTTATAGGTCATGCATCAACTTTATGGCCAAACCGAATATTTATGATAAGAAGGTTCTGCATCTGGTGGTGGGATCAGGTCGGAGTTATGTACTATGGCTAGCTGATCCAGCCTAACGAAACCATCACTAGGCATCATTATCAATTGATACAATTGAGACGAACATTGAAGATCAAACGCCCCCAATATGCCAAAAGACACGAGAAGGTGATTATGCTTCACTACAACGCTTGTCCAAATGTTGCAAAAATCGTCAAGGAAAGTTTGGAAGAACTTCAATGGGATGTCTTACCACTTCTGCCGTATTCACTAGATATTGCTCCTTTCGACTAACACATGTTCCGGTCGATGACTCATGGGCTTGCCGAACAGCACTTGACTTCTTTCGAAGGAGCCAAAAAATGGTTCGATTTTTGGAATAGTACAAAAGACGACGAATTTTTTCAACGTATGCTGCCTGAAAGATGGTAAAAATCCGCAGAAAATTTTGAAAAGTCTATTTTACCAATTTTCCCCAATGAAGCTTCAAAATAAAAATAAAAACCATCAAAACTTATTTTTACACCTAATATTATATACACCTAGAAAGTTGAAATAAATGGATCTCTCCATTTCTTCGCAACTGTATGTAAACAAGTCAATTAGGCATATTCCTTTCTACGAAACACCACATTTGTTCGAATCAACCGAATGCCAACATTTGAAGAAAAATATACAGTTTGTCAAGAATTGTTTTGACATTATAAAAAAAATACTTTTTTTTAACTTTAAGTCGAAGGAAAAAAATATGGTTCTTATAAATTTTTTTTTACTGATTTTAATTTATTAACATATGTATATCAAAAAGTTGCACAGCGCTAACAAAGAAGGAGAGAAAGAAAAAAGAAACCAAAAGAACTGCTTTTCGAGTATTAAGGAATTGTTCCGACAAATTCCTTTTGAACTTATTTTCGCACTTTGGAATGCATCTCCCGTTATAAGTTGTTGGACATATCTTCTTTGTGCTTATGTTCGACATTTGGTAGTTACGATTTCGAGTCTTCTACCGACTATCAACGCGTAAGGTCACTATCAAAGAGTATTAATCCATATAGAGTTCCCATTTCTCTCACGAGCTTTTGGAGCTTTTTCCAAATCTTAAGAAGACATTGGCTTATGTTATTTCTCTGCTATTAACATCGAAGTAGCAGCGCAGGTCGCTGTGTAGCAAACTCATTGTGCTAACTACTGAACTGAAGTAATCAGGCAAACAGAAATTTTAGAAGGTGGGTGTCTGTTGTGAAATCGAAGCAAGCGCTGTTTCCCCTTCTTGGTGTCTTCCTACATTTTGTGTTCTTAGCGCGAATTAGCACGAAAAGGAATTTCTGTATATCACCTTTGTTTTGTTTGTTTTGATTGCCGTCACCCATTTTTATTTTGATTGTATTGATATTGTTGTGGGAATGATATGATAGCGAAAAAGGAACATGTATAGGTTTGACGCGATTTATTTATGAATGATGAACATGATTTTTGTTAGTGCAATTCCCACCACCTACTTGTATTGGTTTTGGTGGGACTTTTAAGGAATAAATAATAAATAATTATAATAATAACGAATAAATTATTCGTTCGGGCTGCTAGAAATAAAGAAACAAATGACTCAATAAATAAGTAAAATTGATTTAAAATGCATATTTTGAGCTAGGTATGTCCAAAAATCCAAGTTGAATACAGCTAATTCTACGTTGACTACTAGATAAACAGATAAAACAGCAAGCAACTGCAACTGTCCCATGTGAAAACGATATCAAGCCACCTGTGCTACTGCGAATACAGGAAAGAAAGAAATAAATTTTGCCTTCGCCTAACAACAACGTGTGACATTTGTTTTTTCCTTATTTGCCGAATATAAGGGAAGACAAAGAAAAGAGATATTCGTGCGCGAATGAATATGTATACTTTTTGCGTGCACGCAAATTTGAAGTCAACAACGAAACGCGCTCGGGGCCTGACAAGCGAAGATTGACTTGTTGGTTACGATATGAAGTGGGGCGCGTGCGGGAATAAAAATTCCTCCTTTTTGCTACGATCACGCAACAACAAAGTCTAGACCATTTGTTTTTTTCTTTATTGCCGATCACAAGGAAAGAGGAGGAAAGAACACAACACAAAGTAAGGGTGACGAAATTTGCTTTGCGCGACTGAGACTCAAACTTCGCGGACTGTGTATATTGCTCGTACAGTCAACTGCCAAATCTTGAATCACCATAATGCATAACAAAATTTCAAATTATGTGGATATTCCAGTTATGGAAGACATATTATATTGATTTTTCACTATAAACGTACTCAATTCGAGTCATGGAGATATTCGGCATATAAAAGTTCGACCTATGGAAATTCGACGATAGTTAAAAATTTCACTTGGGTTTCTTTGGCTTTTCAATAAATGCGCATTCACTGTACTTGCTCTTGAAATGGATTTCGTTTTCTGCCACAACCGAAAATTGTCTTCAAGAAGTTGAAGTCAAAAATCAAAACTTGCCATGTGTGGGTGACCTTGTTGTGTAGGTGTGGTACGTGTATGGGATTGTGTTGGTTTTCTGTGTCTCCCTTGCGAGCGAAATGTGATAAGTTTGAGTGTGTTGTGTAAGTATAGTGTGTGTATAAGGTTGTGTTGGTCTTCTTTTTCTACCTTGCGTACAAAATGTGATAATTTTGAGTGTGTTATGTAGGTATAGTGCGTGTATAAGATTGTATTGGTTTCTTATTGTGTGTAGCACTGGGAATATTTTTGTACGATTTTGCTTTGTGATCATGCCTACTTTTTTTGCTGGCCGCTGGTATTTTCATTTCATTCATATAAATGAATATAGGCAAAATACAAGGCAGCCATGGCTCGATTTCGTTTGTTAAAGAACGATTTCATAAATTAAAGAAAATTCCACACAATTTGCCTAATATTCTCGAACACCTTGCAAATAAAAAACTTTGAAAAAAAAAAAATCAAAGAAAGAAGACAGACACTCTCTGATTTTTGTTTTTATTATGTCTTTCTTGTGTTTTTATAATTTTGTTATCATTCAATATTTTCCCCTTTTACGGCAGTCCGTCCATTTGCTTGTTTACCTTAAGCAAACGAACAGAATATTTTACCCCACATGGTTGAACAGACAAGAAATCTGTACAACTGCTTAAAATTTAACATAAGCTAATCGTTTCTTAAAAGTCTCTCCGGCCATTTTTTTAAGGGAGAAATGGGAACTCTATATGAATAAGTTCTCTCTGACTGTGGCGGTAAAGTGGAGTCATGCAAGAAGCTACGAAATGGAACCACTACTCGTCAAATCCAAAGATCTAGCCCAAACAACAAAATTAATGAAAATGAAGCTATTTACCGCTGAAATTGCAGTTACCGTTACCGAACACCGTGCACTAAACTACAGCAAGGGAGTCATTTACTCAAACGACTTAAGAGAGGTGTCAGAAGAAGAAATCAAATGCGAATTGGAGAGCCAAAACATCTGCGAAGTACGAAAAATAATGAAAAAAAGAGATGGCAACTTAAGAGAGACGGGCTTGCTTATTCTAACTTTCTCTTCCGTCACACTGCCAGAGTACATTATGATTGGCTACGAAAAAACGAACATTCCACCATACATTCCCACACCGATGCGGTGAAACAACTACCTGCGGTTTGGACACACGTACAAGGTATGCCAAAGTGAAAAAGCCTGCATAAAGTGTGGAAAGAAAGACCACGTAAACAGAGACGTCAATGAAGTGTGCAAAAACGAACCCGAACGCATAAACTGCAACATAAACATAAAGAAACGAAATCTAATATCCTACGAAGACATTAGTGACCTCATCACCGATCCTAAGCCAAACACATCTCTATCAGCTAAACTAAGTAACAAATCTAACCACCAATCTTTTTTTTATATTTTTTTTTATTTATTTCCCAAAAGAAGAGTACATTGCCTATTATAGAAAAATAAATCGACTATTGTACAGATTAGTATTTAGGACAAATGGGTGAATTTCAATTTTACAATCAGTTTGTAAAGTCGTGTTGTGACTGGAATTTAACAATACATGTATTTTAACAATAAATAAACAATTAAAGATAACCCCAATTAACAATTATTAATTGGAAGTAATGTGTTATGTGAGGTCCACTGGTCTCACCCTTTTTAGTCTACGTTGCCGAGTTAGTTCATCTAATGGTAATGTATTCACACCATCGTGCCAATGCTGGGAAAGTTTGGTTTGGTATTTTCTGCTTAAATTGATTATTTCCTCATCTACTGTCGCAATTCTTAGGTCTCGATGAAGGTCCGTGTTGGTGATATACCATTGGGCTTTGGTGATGGTGCGAATAATTTTTGATTGTTGCCTCTGGATTAACTTTATATTTGATTTTTTGGCAACTCCCGAAATGGCTCCATATGTCCAAATTGGTTTAATAATTGTCTTATAGATTATGAGCTTGTTTTCAAGGGAAATGTTTGCATTTGGTTTGAGCAGCCAGTGCAGTTGTCTTACTTTCATTTTGATTTGGTCACGCTTTTTTTGTATATGGTGTTTCCAGTTTAGTTTACTGTCAATATATAATCCTAAGTAATTGGCTTCTTTTTGAATGGTTACGTCGTCTCCGTCAATATTTATATGGATTGGTGTGAATCTAGTCTTAGTAGTGTATATAACTTGTACTGTTTTGTTTTTGTTTATTTTAATATGCCATTTTCTAAGCCAGTCAAATGTTTTATTAAAGTCTCCTTGCAACATGGATGTTGCAGTATTTATGTTTTTATGAGCACTTAGGAGTATTGTGTCATCCGCGAAAGTTGCAACCATAGACGAATTGTGAGTGGGACATGGTATGTCTGCTGTGTATAGGGTATATAATAAAGGTCCTAGCACACTTCCCTGTGGAACTCCTGAATTTATTTCTCTAAGGGTTGAGTATTCGTCTGAGTATTTAACTAAGAAGTATCTACCTGTGATATATTATGTTAATAGATGTGCTATGTTTTGAGGGAATATATTGTTATGTTTCCATTTGAGTCCTTTATGCCAAACCTTGTCAAAAGCTTTTTCCACATCCAAGAAGAGTCCAATACAAAATTTATTATCCTCAATGTCATTTAGAATTTTGTGCGTAACTCTGTGCACTTGTTGTATCGTTGAGTGACTTCTTCGGAAGCCAAATTGGTGATTTGGAATGATGTGCCCGCGTTCTAGTAGTGGCAATAGTCTACTTCTTAATATCTTTTCGAAGATTTTTGAGATTACAGGGAGTAGACTGATTGGTCTATAAGACTGCTTTTGTTGCGTCTTTGCCTGGTTTCGGAATAGCAATAATCTCAGCTACTTTCCAGACTCTCGGAAAATAGTTGTCTGAACATAGCGTTAAAGATGTTTCTTAGATATTCTATAGCTTTTACAGGTAGTTCTCTCAGGAGTTTCCCATTTATTTTGTCATACCCAAGGGACTTTTTTTCCTTTATGTCATTATTAATGCATTTTCTTATTCCTCCTATGGTGGTTTTTTCATGTTTTATATGTTCTGAACCTCTGCTAATATCTGTGTTCAGCTGTGGATAATCTGAGTTGGTGGCGATTTCTGTAAAAACCCTTTCGAAATAGTCCGCTAATACTTTAGCTTTGTCCAAGTTCGTCTTTGCCCATAAGCGTTTTCCATTTTTAAAGGAGCCTGATGATTACTTTTATTTGTCCATCCTTTAGTAGCTTTCCATAAGGAGTAGTCCGTTTGACTCGTGGGTGTTAACCTACTGAGATATGATGTTAATTGTTTGTTTTTTAATACCTGAATCATTTTTTTAACCTCTTTAGTTGCCTTGTTGTACTGTCTTTTTGTCTCAGGAGATCTTGTGGTTGACCAGGTTTTCCGTAGTTTACATTTTTGATTTAATAGCCGTCGTAGTAGAGGTTGTGTGTAGAATGTCCAATTTTGCTGCTTCTTTTTTGGTGTCGATTGTATGACTGCTTTCATAATGGTGTCATTCAGGAAAACTATCGCAGACTCGATGTCCTCATATGATTTAAGAGGGATGTCGGTTATTAAATTAATGTCAATGTATTCCTTATAAGTATGCCAGTCAGTTCTGTTGTTTTACAAAAGTCTGTTTGCATGTGTAGGCGTGACGTGCGAGTCACATATTAATTTTATAGGGTTGTGGTCTGACGAGAGTTCGAATCGTGATAATGTTGAATGTTCGTCGCTTGTATGTAGTTGTGCGGATAAGGCTCAAGCTCGTCGTGCTTTATGCACTGCTTGATAATTATGGCTGTTCCACCGTGCGCTGTGCCATCGGGGTGGTTTGTGGTATACACTTTGTACCCTCTAACTTGTATGTAGTGTTTGGTTGTGCAATGTGTCTCCGAGATTAGGGCTATATCAATGCTGTTATCATGAAGAAGTATTTGTAGTTCGTCAATATAATTTTTCAGTCCGTTTGCATTCCAAGTTATGATCCTTAATTTAGTTTTCATTTTGTTTGTCCATCTTCGATATGAGAATTGTTATGACGTTTATCATAATGTCAGTATTTATGTCAATGCGTCTACTTATGTATTCATTGGTTGGATTCTTGATTTGTTCCTTCTTATTCTTTTCGCCATTATTGTTGGCTTTTTATCCTTAGCTACTTGAGCGTACGAATAACCGGTCTTAGTTTTGTTTAAGTTTTGAGACTCGATTGGAGCAACTGCTACTGTATCAGCCGGAACTTGGTGGCTAGTTTCTCTAGGGGATGGAAATCTTTTTATTTTTAGTGCCTTGTATATCTCACAACCTTTGTAGTATGCAGTGTGTGCAGCACCGCACAACGCACATTTTATTTGACCATTGGCTTCAATTTTGCAGTCGATTGTTTTGTGTTCGCAGGCGCATTTGACGCAGATCGGGTCTCTGGTGCAGAAAGTTCTCGTGTGGCCGTATTTTTGACAATTTGAGCATTGCGATATTATGCGTTTATGGTGTGGTGGCTCAAATATGACTTTGGTACATAGGAGTGTTGTAATATTAAAGATTTCTCTATTATTTGCTTTGGTTTTTAGTTGAATGAAAAATAGCGGCAGTGGTTTCTTTGTCAGTTTTTGTTGTACGTTGTGTATATTAATAACGTCGTGGCCTAGTTCCGATAGCTCGTTCTTAAGTTCGTCAAGGTCAGTGGCGTAGTGCATATTCCTAAGTAATGTCTTGAATCCCCGCTCCTCTTTCGGCTCAAAGGTGTAGTATTTAGTTTTGTTTTCCCTGAGCATCTTAACCACCGCCGAGTAGTTCGACGATTAAAATTTGCTTCTGTACCACTGTCGTCTTCAGCCGTTTCGTCTTGTGAGAGGAGTTCGAACCTGTTATTAGTATTAGGCGCGCTCAGCCAGTACTTTTGCAGTGTTGTTTGTGTTGTCGTTTGTGTTTGAGTTTTTTTCCTACTTTTTTTACTATTGCTATTTTGTTCGGAAGTGTTGTTGGGAGAGAGCTTACTACGGTTGCGTTTTATTTTTGACTCTTGTGGGTTTTGATTGGTTGAAGTTTGTACTTGCGTGTTTGATGTCTTTTTTCTGATCAATGTTGTTGCCGAAGAGAGGGAGCAAATTGACATTGTAGCTGAAAAAGATGACGTGGTGGTTGTTGTAATTAGTGAGATAGCAGCTGATGTCTGCGTTGTGGTTGTTGTTGTTGTTGTTGGTTGGAACGAGGAGAGTGGTGTCGTTGGTGAAGCGCATTGTGCACTCCACGGCAGAGGCTGCATATTACCTGCTGCCATGGAACAGCTGACAGTTAGTTGAGTGGTAGAGCGAGAGGCTGCGTTTGTTTGGATTGATGATCCGTTATTGTTTTCACTTTGTGAGTGTGTAGCTGTTTGATGTATTGCGGGAGAGCAAGAACGCGCTCTCTCGAAATTAACGGGATGTGAAGCTTGGTGTGAGTAACTGATGTTGATGCTGTTGTTTGAACCGCTTGTTGATGTGCCAAGGTATTCGTTGTTGTTACTTATGCGGACAGCTGTTTGAGCGTGGGGTACGCTCATGCTGTTCCTTGATGGATGATTTTGTTTTTGCGAGCTGCCCGCAGTCAGGGGACTGCGTTCAACAGGCATCTTGAGATAAGAATAATTGATTATCTTGTCTCTTGATTTAGTTTTTTGTGTTGTTAAATTCGGAAAGCGAAAGGAGACGACTAGTCGACTTGACAGTGCACTTGCGAATGACATAAAAATACTCCCGCGCAATACACCGAAAGGAACTCTTAGACAATTAAGCTCAAACACTAAACTAGGTAAACTCAACTCTCAGGCTGTCATAGAAGACTACGACAGTTCTGATATCATGGAATAATAACATAACAACAACCACAACAATTTGCCTCCGCCTGGCTGACGGTGTGTCGCACCCTTCAGGGATCTTTGCGACAGATTGGGATTCCTTATCCCCACACAACGTCAGTCACCCGGAGGCAACCCCCTCCTCTACCACAACCCATCCTTCATTGTAGTAAACCTTAAATAAACAATTTCCCCTACCAAACTAAACTTTAATTTTACTCCACTATAATGTCTCTTAAAATTATCCAATGGAATATCAAAGGATATACAAACAACTACAGCGGACTTCTAACCATAATAAAACAACAATCTCCACAAATAATAACACTTCAAGAAACACATGTATTCAACACAACTAACAATAACATCCCCATACCCATTAGCCACACTCTAATTACTAATGTAGCAACCAACAGGTTTGGCGGAGTCGCCATTTTGATACACAAATCAATCCAACATAATGAAATTACCATTAACAACAGTTTCGAAGCATTAGCTTTAGAAATCCAATCCAAACAAAAAATAGTGGTTTTCTCAGCATACATTCAGCCCTCAAAAAATTTCTCTTTAACGGAACTAGAAAATTCATTCAAAACACACCACTCCAACACCCCTTTGATCATTTTGGGTGACTTCAACAGCTGACACTCCAACTGGGGCTTCCCACAAGATAACAAAAAAGGAAACATTTTATCAAAATATATTCAACGATCCAAATCATCATTCATCATTCTCAACGATAAGTCCCCAACCCACTATGCAACCCATAATACCTTCACCCACATAGACTTATCCCTCTGCTCACCTCAACTGTACCGTACCCATACAAAAAATGGGAAATATTCGACGACCTCTGCGGGAGTGATTATTTCCCAATTTTAATAACAGTTTTCCCCCATCCCCCTACAAACAACATTAGCCTCCAATATTTTAAAACAAAAGAAGGCAACTGGAGTTTATTTCAAAAACTATCTAATGAAATTAACCACAAAATTCCAATGAGCTCAAATATAAACAAAGAAGCCGCCAACCTAAACAAAATAATCTTGCAAAGCGCACACTTTTCCATACCGCAAACATCACAAAAAAACTTCCACACAGAGTTCCATGGTGGAACAAAACACTCACAGAACTTCGGTTAAACAAAGTCAACCCATGAAAACTGTCAAACGCAACATCACACAAGAAAACATCATCAACTACAGGCGCGCCAATGCCTTGTTCCGTAGGGAACTTACACGATCCAAAAAAGAAGCTTCCACCGCATTTACGTCGATTATACAACCAACCACACCCACCACCAAAATTTGGGCCAACATAAGAAGGTTTTGCGGACTCATCCTCAACAAAGCAATCCATTGCATCACAGACACACCCAACAACACAACTCACACAAACCCAACCATAATAACAGACTTGTTTGCACAGCACTGGTTCAACCTATCTAAAGACAACAATTTTGACACACAATTCATAAAAGACAAATACACACCGAAACAAATCCACTACACAACCACAAACACTGCACAAGCATTAGAAAACGATATAACCCTAATCGAACTAAACTCGGCTCTACAATCACTTAAAGGGTGAACCCCAGGACTTAACATAATCTCATACCCCATGATCAAAAACAACTCACAATCGACAAAAAATATAATAATTCAACTCAATTCAACAACATTTTCAACAACATCACACCCCAATCGAATAAAACCAGCCTAATTATTCCTATATTAAAACCAATAGCAAATAAAACGGAAATAACATCATACCGACCCATCTCCTTAAACTACTGCCTAGCGAAAACATTAGACAAAATCATCTCCAAAAGAGTGTGGTGGTTCTTAACCAAAAACAATCTGCTTCATGCCAACCAATTCGGAATTAAACGGGGCAAATCGGTTCCAGTAAGTCTGCTTTTCGCAGACCTTCTCATAACCAGATCGTTATCTGACAAAAAATACACCTCTCCCATCACTCTTGACTTCTCAAGGGCGTTCGATAGAGTCGGTGTTCACACCATCATAGACCAATTACTCTGCTGGAAGTTGGGCCAAAAATTATTAACTACACACAAAACTTTATGTCAAACAGAAAAATCACAGTACGAGTTGGGAATCAAACCTCTAAGACGTACCCCCTAGAAAATGGCATCCCACAGGGATCACCAATATCCGTTATACTGTTTCTTATAGCCTATAAAAAATTAACCACTACAATTAGCTTACACAAAGAAATCCACTTCAGTGCGTTTGCAGACGACTTCTTTCTAATTATCAATTTCAATAGAAACAAAAATATCAGCTACAACTTGGACACCCTTTTCTAAAACATACAAAGCTGGTGCGCCTACTCGGGTGCATCCCTATCATTGCAGAAATGCCAACACCTACATATGTGCCGCAAACACAATTGCATGTGCAACTTCTTATGCAACAACATGCAAACCGCGACAACCTACGCAGTGAAAATCCTCGGCCTAACCATTAACAACAAGTACAAGTGGGACAAACACATCAAAACACTTATACTTGCCTTAAATCAAAAACTTAATATAATAAAATGCTTGGCCAGCAAGAAATTCAACTGCAACACACACACACTCTTTTTTTTCATAATTAAATTATAACATTTAACGCAGTAAACTGCATAACACATTTGTTGGGCACACACTCTTAAACATAACCAAAGCCACATTAATCCCAAAAATTGATTATGCCCTATTCATATATGGGCACACGCCAAAATCTACCCTTAATAAACTAAAACCCCCACTTAATGCAGCGATCCGACTTTCTTTGGGAGCACTCCGCTCCACACCCATCAACAACATGCTATACGAAACTAACACACCTACAATCGAAACAAAAAGAGACTACATCCTATCTAAAATGTACAAAACACTACTAAACTCCACAGACACCCCTATTAAGAAATATATAAAACAACACTCACCACACAAAACTCCTAAACTCACAACGGCCATAGCAAAAATAATAAATACTTGCAAGAACAACATACCATATCTCCCCCAAAAACCACTAGACACCAACCCCGCCTGGCTTCTCGCCGATTCCCTAATAAACACCTAACTCCGAATCTACCAGAAAACTATTACCCCCCACAATCTACAAACAACACTCCCACCGAATTAAATCAAACCTTAACAACCACAACTTAATCTATACCGATGGATCATTCCAAAATAATATAGCAACCTACGCCATCACGACCGAAACAACCATACTCCAATATGGCATCCTACCACACTACTCCTCAATCTTCTCCGCAGAAGCAATAGCCATCCTCGAAGCAATAAAACTTATTATAAAAAGAGAAAACCAATACGCAGCCCTACACCATAAGATCCCACCTCATAAGTGCCGCCCCAAGAATTAAAATTCTATGGGTCCCAGGCCACTCTAATATAAAAGGCAATGAGCTCGCAGACAAAACAGCCAAAGCCACCCTAAACATGCCCCTTATCCTAACCCAGAACACCAACCCAACAGACATTAACAAATACCTAAGAAGTAATTTATCAGACAACCTCAAAAACAACATTACCAAATGTAATAAATGGTACCAAGCCATCAACACAAACTCCCTACATACAGATGACTACTTAAAGAGACTAACACAAATAAAAGTCAACCGAAACAACCAAATCAAAATCCTTAGACTCAGATTAGGATACACGAAACTCACCTACAGTACAACATGTCTTATGTCTTGTTTATATAGATATGTTATTGTAGGTATTGAATTCTAAATTTAATATTAGCTTTAGTTTAATCTTGCATGCTGATTATGTTAATGGCTGATGATGTTTTTGTCTGTAGCCAAATATTTAGTACGTAGACATTAGCTTTGGTATCGCATGATCACCAAAGATATTAGCAATTAATACCAGCTGAGCCCAGTCTATGTGACTGGGTGAATTTTGATGCCACCTGGGGCTGCCCCATGTGAGATCAGTGTGTGGTCATTGCGTACCTACTAAGTCGATTATAAAAAAATAAAAATAAAAAAAAAAACAAGCCCAATAAAACACCTCATTGCCCTAACTGTCATTCAACCACAAACACCGACTTAGACCACATACTAACATCATGCCCCGCAACCACAAGATTCAAAAATAAAATCTTCCAAAATAAAAACCCCAAAACCGCACTCACAAATCCCACAGAATAAAACATTATCAAAATCATAACATACCTAAAAGAAATAAATATATCACAAAATTTAAGCCAAACGACATGTACATATGTAAATTCTAATATTGTACCATAGTATATAAACTAACCTTAGCTGTAACACACACACAATTTATTCAATAATAATAATATACTGTAATAACCCTACACCACCACCGGGCCGAAGGCCGCAGCAGACCCCCCCACCGGTTATTAAATAGCTTTTTAAGTTTTATTAACTTTATTAAATAAATAAATAGTTACGATTTCGTCATCAAATACAGAAGGTCTTGCGGTTAACATTATATATTGAAGACGCCTGAACGAAGAACGACATTTGATGTCAATCAGTTGGTTTATAATAACCATCAAATTGGAAAAAGTGTGCAAGAGTTAGCTGATACGTTCTCTTTGACTTGGCAAACGGTTCATAATATTATTAATCGAACAAATAAAGAGAACAGACTGGAACTTAATTTATCTCATGGCCTGCCAAGCAAATTATCTCAGCTAGCAGAACGCCGTTTGATAGCAAAAATAGCCAACAATATACAAATTTCAACAAGATCCCTTGCTACTGAGTTCCAGGAACAGTGTGGTTTTACCGTTTCCCATAAAACGGGAACGACAAGCTCCAAAAAGGTACCAGTACACTTCACGAGTTTCCCGAAAAAAACCACTGCTTGCTGCACTGCATGTGAAAAAACGCTTCACCTTCGCTTCCATGCATGTAGACAAGCCGGAAAGTTACTGGGATGACGTCATATTCAAATTTTACCAAGGCAATGATACTAAACATAAGGCGCATTTGGTCAGGATGTAGCTGCTTTTTAACACTGGAAGTGTTTGACACGCCAGCTCAGAGTCCTGACCTTAACTCAATTGAAAATTTGTGGGCATATTTAAAGAAAAAAGTGGCAAAAAGGCAACCAACAACACGAGCAGCCCTTAAAAGTGCAATACTGGAGGAATGGGCGCAAATTCCACGGGATTACGACTTGGTAAACTAGTTTATTTCATGAAACGACGTTTAAGAGCCGTGGTGGACGCGGAAGGAACATACACCAATTATTAAATTGGGTTTAGTTGTTTTTTTCTCACTTTTCCTTCCATATTCTGTTTTGTCGCAAAATTTTCGTGACACTCGAAAATAACAGGTTTTTTGACTCATCTTTCTCACTATGCTTCTTTGTTAGCGCAGTTAAATTTTTTGATATATGTAGAAATGAAGTAAAAATCAGTCATAATCATAATCAGTAAAAAAATTGTTTAAAAATCATATTAGTACCTTTTTCGATTTAAAGTTAAATAGTTCTTTTTTATTGTCAAAACAATTTACTGACATACTGTATATAAAAGCTCATTGGTTAAATGTAAGTTTTTATGCGAAACTGTTATTTTTTGACGAATGGAACTAAATTTTCAGTAGAACTCATTTTAAGACCACAGGCATGAACTGTGGGTATGTGTGGTGCTATGCTTAATGCATCGTTTAAACCCCATCCAAACAAATGGTTTATTTTCGAGTTTTTATACGAAACAAATTTTAGTTTTTAGACGTATTATGCCAAAATTCGAAGACACAATTGGGGAGTGTACACATCAAGTTCTTTTAAAATTATTTTTTAACGTATTGTCGTAAAATTCGCATAAAAATTAATTGGTGGCCGTAAACATGAAATTCCTACATGGAGATATTCCATGAAATTTCATAAAACTGGATTTTTTATTTGACGAACGAACTTAAATTTTGACAAACCTCATTTAGGCCCATATGCACGAACCCTGAACACATCTAGAGTTTTGGATCGTGGACTGCCCATATACAGTTATAGACCAAATCAAGTTCTAGCATTCTAATCTATTGCGCTGAAATTTCAAGTGAAACTTTTACACCACCATAGACATACACTGTGAATTCAAGGTACTATGATGCATCGGTTAAAAGTCTTTTGGGCCATTGCATTTTCATACATCAGCCCAATCGCACAATAAATAATTGAAAAAATTGCATACTAGAAGATAAATAGTTATTTTTGAATATGAAGGTCATGATTACCTCATCTTTCTGGGTGCTGCTGCTCTTGTGTTTGGCATTGCCGTGAATATCTCCGCCGCTGCTATATTTTGTAGACGACGCGGTCCTTAGTGATGCTGAAGTTCTGGCAGCGTAGCTTGCTTTCGAGCATTCCACAATTTTTTTTTTTTCCGACGAAGTGTCGAAAACGGACACATTCTCATTATCATAGCCACTGCTGCTGCGGCTATGACCGCAACTTTTATTGCTCCGTTTTCCTCCAGGAGTGCGACTTCGTCGTTTTCGACTCTGATCCAATTTGTTTGTTGATGACGGTAACTTCGAGGATCCATTGATATTTTGTTGTTGCGTTTTTTGTTGGTCCTAAAGGGAGTTTGCAACTATTCAGAAACAGCAAGTTCGTGTTATTGGTTTATTAAACTAAGGGCAGCATATCATTTGTGTATGTTATTAGTGTACACAGTACACCAAAAAAAAATATTGCAAATAAATAATTTAAATAAATATATATTTTTTCTTTTTTTATTGACTTTTATCAATTTCTTTATTTTATTTATAAGTTGGTAAGTTGCATGACCCCATATTTCGCATTCACCAAATTTTGTTTTAATACCATGAAAATCTGACAAACTCACGCATGCACGTATACAAGCCACACACACATAGGAAAAGCAAAAAAGCAGCTATAAAAATCCATTTGCGAATTTTAAGTATTTACCCAAATTTTGTCATAGCCGTCGTCTAGATCTTCATCGCTGCTGTAATTTACAAGGGCGGCCATAATTTCTTGGACTTATTGTAATTTTCTCTCTTCTTTTCCGGCGGAATTAAAGTATCCGCAAATCAATACGCCAGTGTGACCAGTTTGACTAAATACGTGTGGTTTGCAGAAAAAATGTCTTAAAACTTCCCCTTAAAGGGCCCCTCCACTACGCAAACATGTTTGACAATCGGTGTGTTTTATGGAAAGTGAAGAGTGATAATTATTGCAATCGTGTTGAAAAGACGGCGGCATATGACAAATCCAAATATACCGTCAACATCCGCCTCCCACAGTTTACCTTTCCGACCTATTGTGACCCAAAACAAATTGACTCAAAGTGAATCATCTAATTTAAAATAGTCTTTATTAATTTCTCTAACGATAATGAGAACATGTAATCTTTTTTCTTTTTTTTTTTTAATTATATTTTTCGATGAAAGTAATGAAATGCGCTTTTTATATTGTGTCTTGAATGACGAAAGGAAAAATTAAATGAATTGTATTTTATATACTAAATTTCTATTATTAAAGTTTCTATATATAAAATAACAATTTTGACAGATTCTGGTGCTTAAACACTATTGTGTACATTTCTGTTCCAAATTTGGTTTTGAACTACTCAGAAAATTTATTTAGCACATCCTTTGCACGATTACTTGAGTTTCTGATGGACGTTGCAGGCATCCTGTTTAAAATAACATTATCATTAAGGTGTCCACCAAATCAGCTCTTTTTTGTACCACATTTTCATCCAAACATGTTTTTTTTCAGTTTGTTTTCGCTTTCTTTTCCAGAAATAGCATTTATTATTACCACACATGCTTCATCATATCCATTTTAAACAACCTTCGCTCGAAAATTTCAATTACAAATGCTGTTTGTCAAACGGCTTGCGTAATGTGTGTGCTACGCATTTTTAACTAGCATGTTTGACGAAAATATGTTTACGTGGTGTATTTGGCACTTTAAGTGAACCGGCCACGGTCCTTCATTGTAGTATGAAGCAGTTGTGTACGTTAGTGTTTCAAGCAGCCTTACTGAATCTGTATCTTTCATTTCATGGTCAATTTTGAAGTGAGCAGACGTGAGTGAAAATGACAACAATGACACATGAACATTAAATTGCTAATATGGCTGTGTGTTTCAAAAAGAAATTGAAAAAAAAAAAACACTGAAAAAAAAGAATGTGGATGAAAAAGTGGCAAACAAATTTAAGAACCAAAATTTATTTATTTATTAAAAATTTATTTTTATTTATAAATTATGTTAAATGTAACACCTAAATAATAAATGAAATAAATATTATTGAATTGAAATAATATAATGACGATTCAAAGCAATTTTCCAACCATGCTCCATTTTCATCCGAATCACATTGTCGCTTCAATTCGCATCTATAGCTTGTTCGCAGCACAATCATTTTTTATTATCCGAAGGAATTTCACAATTATTTCGCCGACGCGCTCAAATTTGTACTTTGCAAACTTTTCACAAAAGTGAGCAGTTTTCTATATTCCTCTCTTTCACATGTACTTTACTTGTGCAGTCGTAAATGAGATAGCGATGCAAAAAGCAGCAGGGACAATGGTCACGAACAAGACAAAGTGAAATTTTTGGAATGGGAAATATCTAATCGATTCAGATATTGCTTTAAGCGTTGTACGTGACACGCAACATTTGTATTTCACTAACACTATAATATGCTTGAACTGCAATGAAGGACTGTGGCGGGTTCGCTTTGGTTACCTAAGTTAGGTCACATTGACGAACATATGTTCGTTCGCTCGCTTTCGTTTTGTAATATAATCTTTCCTTTTTTGTTATCAACACTGCAACTCGTTGTTTTGAAGCACTAGACGCTTCTTCTTTCTGCTATGGCTTTGGCATCATCTTACTCAAACGTCAGCTATTGTAAAGAAGAAGAGATTTAAGCGAAGCAGAAAAAAAACGAGCGCTTTTAATGAAAAGGTCCTTTTTATGTGATAATAAAATTGCCCCCAAGTGTCGCAATGAGTGTAATATTAAATTGTCGTACATGCACACGTGCATGTAAGGATTATAAATCGCTGTACGACGAAAACATTGTACAGGGTGACTTCAGCACGTTGGCGGAACTGCTCCAGTACTGTACCAATCTCGCTTTCCTGCCAGAGGACACGGGTGGCATGCCGCACCACATCTGCTTTAATTGTATACAAATGCTGGAACAGACATATAACTTCAAACGTATGGTCATCGAGTCTGACGAATTGTTGCGTCAGGGTCTACAGAGTAGCAATAATGAAAATGAGATTCTGATGATTGAGATGATAGCGTCCGAAGTGATCGATGGTGCCGATGAGGATTCAGAAGACAAGTATCAACCAGTGGAAGCGGAAACAATAGATGCGATAAGCGAAGTTGACGTTGAGTATGTTGATACTGAACTTGATGCCGTTGAGGTGGTATCAACAACGCATGATAGTCCGGAATTCGAACCGGAAGAGGAGGCGGAGGAAGCGGAATCCAAGGTGAGCATAGAATATATTGAAATGAAGCCCGAGGATGTCGACTATATAACAGAGTGTGAAGACAACATTGATCAAGACGGCGGCGAGGAGCATCTTAAGGATACTATGGTCGAAGAGGATGAAGACGATTACGAAGTAAACGTAGACGATTACGTTATGGTAAGTAATGTTGGGATACACATAATCCACAACTTTAAATTGCTTTCATTTTGGTATTAAAATAGGAAAGCATTGAGGAGGACGAGGAATACGACGAAGATGAACTACTGATCAAACGACCGGATTTATTGAGCAATGTGTGTGATGTTTGTGGTAAGGGATTCCGTCAGCAGTGCCGTCTTCGTCAGCACATGTTAACGCACAGTAAAGAGAAAATGTATACATGCGAAGTGTGCGGCAAGAAGTTAAAGCATTTGAAGAATTATAAAGAGCATGTGATTACGCATACGGATCTTAAACCACACCAGTGTAACATTTGCAGTCGATTCTATCGTACAACATCCAGTTTAGCGGCACACAAGCGTACACACTCAGAGGATAAACCATTCAAGTGCGACGTTTGCAACCGTGGCTTTGCTGCATTTGATCACATGCGCCGTCACAAGCTGACGCATACGGGCGAGCGTCCGTATGCGTGCACACTATGCGATAAAGCCTATTATGATTCATCTTCACTCCGCACACATATGGTCGGACACACCGGCGTGAAAGCGTTTACCTGCGAAATTTGCGGTCTTGGCTTGACGCAAAAGTCTGGCTACAAAAAGCACATGATGGTGCACTCCGGAGAAAAACCACACAAGTGTCCGATATGCGGACGTGCCTTCACATTTACGAGTAACCTCAACGCGCACGTGCGTTTGCACTCTGGCGAAAGGCCGTACAAGTGCGACAAGTGTACCAAGTGTTTTCCGACCAAGAAGCGTCTGCAGAGCCATCAACGCGTCCATAATAAAGAGGCAAACTCGAGGGCCAACGACGACCTTAATTTATTCGATCGTCGTACGGCGCTCATCAAAGACGGCCAGCGACAAAATGGAAGCATACCAGAGTTGGTTAATCCGCAAGCGTCGCGCTCGAAGGTGGTTGTTGTGCTGTAAGACTTAGTGCTCTACAAATACAGAGATTAAATTCAGTAGGAAAGCGTAGAGAGGGAAGAAGAATGTCCTCAGAAACTAATAGGTATGGAAATTAGAGTTAAGAGTCAGCCAAACAATCTACAAGCAATAAGCAGCCTAGGCATTAAGTAAGGAAATCAGTTGCAAACATGTTTATTTCTAGTTTCTAACTAGTTTTTTATGCCTAGTATAGTTATTTAAGCGAGCGAGGCGATTGATTAAATGGTTCATTGATGGATTGAATATGTTCAATTTCAGATGAAAATATGTGGAAAATTCCTAACCTTCGTATTTAATATTATGCTGTGGTGGTGGTCATTGAGCGGCTAAGAATCGAAGATCCCACGACTCTCTGGAGCTCCGAAAATGTACAAGGATTTGTTGAACTTGAGACAACATGTAACATTAAATAGATGAGCATGCGCTACAGGTCTGATGTTCCATTCAACGTGTGTGCTGGTAACGGCTTAGGGGTGATAACTGACTCGCATTGATTTTCGTTGAAAGTAATGCTGTTGGCTCACGTGTTGACGTTGTTGCCACCGTCTTTGGAATTGGTATTGGTTTCTTTCTAATAGCTTCTAACTTAAGTACAGAGTATTCTGTACTCAGTGATCCTTGGTTGACTGAGAGTACGCGATTAATATCGCATCTCTTTTGGGAATCAATTTTAGTTTGGGCTGTAGCTTTAATATTTGTATTGTATTGTATTGTATTTACGCTGTTGGATGTGCCTGCAGTATTTATCCGTTCGTGTGTCGTGTTATGTTGCGTCAACGAAATGCGACGCTTGAACGATTTGTCACAGAGATTGCATACATACGGCCGCTCTCCAGTGTGCACGTATATATGCTGGGTCAGTTGAGAGTTCGTGTTGAAGCACTTGCCGCACTCTTCACATTCAAACGGCTTCTCTCTGAAATGACAGCGTTTGTGCGTGATCAAATTGCTCGAGTAGCGAAACGTGCGCGAGCAGATGTCACAAAAATATGGCTTTTCACCGGTATGGATCAACATGTGTTTCTTATAACCAGACTTCTGGGTCATACCCTTTCCGCAGATGTGACAACGATATGGTTTCTCACCAGTATGGACGAGCATGTGTGAACGCAACGACGATGGCTGTCGATAGCATTTGCCGCATTGATTACATTTGTTTGGATTATTTGGATTGTGCGTCGATATATGACCATCGTACGCGTTGCGTGTCTTGAAGCGTTCCCCGCACATATTACACAAGTACTTACACACATCCGAGTGCAGTTGCATGTGGTATTTGTATGAATTGCTGGTGCTCAGTTGTTTTTCACAGATCTAGAATAAATGTAAAATCGAGTAATTCTCAGTTGAGCCGGGGTTAAACTCAAACTAAAGTTGCTTGATCACTACTTACTGTGCACTTAAATTTATGATGGTTTGATTTTTTCGTTTCCTTGCATACACCACATGCTGTCGTTGGGGTTTTTACGGTTTGTTCAACGCTTGCTACTGATGCTATTTCACTACTCTCCTCGGTATAAGAGTTCACCCATTGAGTGTTATTTTCAAATTGACTGACCTCGGTAATGCAATCATCAATATCTCTGGCTGTGCCATCATCTATATTTGCCTCGGCAGCTTCAACTACGTGTGTATCCGTGTCCGGTTCATCATCTTCTCGTATATACTGTTCGATTAACTCGTAATTGTTGGAATTCGCATTCATTGAGGTCACCTTAATTGGTACATTCACTGACGGTACGATAATATGTCCATGGTCCTCGACGTCAACACTAGACTCACCCTCGCATATGATGTGCTCTAACAACTCAATGACACCATCATCATGTTGAACTCTGTCATATATGTCCGGGTAATATTTATCATCACCTATAAATCCATCTTTTGCTTCTGATGCCATTAGTATATTACCATCTTCTTCGATCGGTTCATCCAAATCGTGTAACTCCAGTGTATTTGACACGTGCACTCCTTCAGTCGGCTCCAATTCATGTGAATCACTCGGCATCGTCTCACTACAATCCACTGATTCGTGACAAGATTTCATTATTGTCGCCGTCTCCTCAATAGCATCTAACACAGCACATTCCATTACCCGAGATCTCCGCTTTGTGAACTCTGTACGTAGTTTCAGATTTGTAACGAGCACCATTTTCTTAAATTTATACGACTGTAGCAACAGCGCTGTACAGTTGTTGCAAATGTGAGCTGGAAGATGATCCTCGCCAGCCAGCACCTGCATATCGGTACAATAGCCAAGTAAATCCGCAAGCGTCGTCATCTCCCCCATGATGCAGCCGACTTTAAACAACGATTTGAACTCGACGTACTCCAAATTGCAGGCGCGGCAGAGCCTTCGCGCCCTTTCACCAAAACGCTCTCTGGCCATTTTAGAATCTTGGTGAACGTCGACGACGTTTAGATCTGTTTTCTGCGTTTAGATAGCTCGGAACCGAATCGTATGACGTCCCGTTTATTTAAAATTAATAATAAGACGAAAGTTGGCAATTGCGGAATTGCGTTCGCTGTTATTCATAAGAGCGGTGTTGGTCGTAAAGTAGATTTTATTTTCGTAAGTGTTGTAAGCCGACGTAGTCTTTATTGCAGTGTACAACACCTGTAGCTACACGTCAATCAGAACGAAATTAAAAATTTGCCGGCTGAGCGGGTGAACTGAAACATCGGCCAAAATCTCTCTTGTTATACGACTGAGACTAGTTAACTAACAGCAGATTTTCTAGCAATTCAACGCAAAACAATGGCTCAGAGGTCCTTGCTACAAATGTTGTGCGGCCGCAGGGTAACAAAATCATATTGTCGTTATATGTCGTGCCGCATAAGTACAACATCTGCGCTAACTCTTGTCCGGCGAACATTGGATAACCATCAGATGCCGCCACTCAGATATCTTGCGAAACATGTGGCCCCGCTTGCGTTGGATCACAATGTGAACAAACTTAATCGTACGCTGCGCTCGATCTGGATACGAAGCTATAGTACTAAAGAAGGTGGGTTTTCTTTGTTTTTTTGTTAGTCTTGATGGTCCTCTATGGTCCGGTTCGGTTCGGGCATGAGCTGCACGCTGTTTGGCACTTACGATCGATGATTAATGGCACGAAATTTTTAATGCGTTTTTCACTTCTCTTAACCCTTGCAGAGACCTGTTTGGTGAAGAATTCTACAACTGGTCGAGGTAGCGTCGGTGAAACGTCACCATTGTTGTCTAAATTGTTTCCGCAAACCGCACCCGATGTTGATGCTGATGAGGAGCGCGAACGTATAAAACGCGATGAAGAAGATGCTAAGGAGAACGAACGCGCCCGGAAGCGCATGAAGTTGGGGTAAGGCAATGAACATTTAATAATTCTATCAATCAATCAAAATGACTTCTTCGTTTTTGCCCCGTAGTTTCGTTTTCCAGGAAACTACTCCCAATCCTTAATGTAAGCCTGTATATTCGGAGCTTCTTACGCATTCTAGCTCACCATCTCGTAGGGGAGCAACTTACGTGTCCGACAAATATGCCGCAACTAGTTTTCCTAAAAACGATGCTGTTGCGAGAATCATCTGGGCCTACCTGCTCAGAAATCCTACAGAGATGAATTTTTTGTGGGGTTCATCACGTAGCACTTCTTTTTTACCTCTCGTTCTTTCCCCCATTTTGCAATGACGTCGTTCCCTATGACGTTGCTCCTTAATACAACGCTACTAGTTTATTTGATTTTGGTTGACGTTCCCTCTCCTCTATGAAACCAAATTCTGTACTTTAATTGTTTTTAATGCTTTTTTATCCATTTATACATATATTTTTGTTTCAGCTTTGCCATCTTCGGCGGTGGCAGCTTTATGGCCCTTCTTTGGATTATATACGAATTTGGTAAGCCCGAGCTCGATCAAAGTGGTCACCAGATCGACGATGAGTTTAGTCAGTATCCTTTGTTGCAACAGTATGTAGCTCGCATGTGGAAATCTTTGCATTATTATCAAAAGATGATTCAAGAGCCCTCCCGTGCAAAGCTACTTCCCGAACCACTCAAGCCACCGTATATACAGCCACGCTATACTCTCGTTCTTGAAATGAAGGATGTGCTAGTGCATCCCGATTGGACATATCAAACTGGTTGGCGTTTCAAGAAACGTCCGGGCGTTGATCATTTTCTACAGGAATGCGCTAAAGACTTTGAGATTGTGGTATTTACAGCTGAGCAGGGTATGACGGTTTTTCCCATACTCGATGCACTCGATCCAAATGGTTACATAATGTATCGTTTGGTACGCGATGCTACACATTTCGTTGATGGACATCATGTCAAAAATTTGGATAACCTGAATCGCGATCTGAAACGTGTATATAAGATCAAAAACATTTTTGGAATCATAATAATTAACGTCTTGTAATGCTTCAGGTTATTGTTATCGACTGGGACCACAATTCAACAAAAATGCATCCGGACAATACATTCAAAATGTCACGTTGGCTGGGCAACGACGATGATGTACAACTCTTTGATTTGGTATCCTTTTTAAAGAGTATGTTTAACGCTTCACTATTATACCATTATACATTTTATGATATTCTATCCGCCCCCTTAGTTATCGCACAAAACGAAGTGGATGATGTGCGCGAAGTGCTGCACTACTATCGTCAATTTGATGATCCCATTCAACAGTTCAAAGAGAACCAGCGTCGGCTGTTCGAGCAGATGCAAGAGAAGGAGCGTCAGGAACAGACAAAATCAAACCCGGTGGTCAAACAATGGTCTCGCGGCTTTATGGGTCGTTAGTTTGTCAAGGCATACGAGTAATATTCAATTAGCAGTAACACCAGTAACAGCATGAACAGCCAGAGCAAAATTCAATCATCAGCCAATTAACCAGAGACATACTCTTAAACTATTAGTTCAGTATAATTGTTACTAACGTTATATTATTTTAGAGTGGTAAAAAAACGAACAAAGAATAGTATAGGGTGGACATATTTATATTGAATTAGAGCTGCGTATTTAAACGACAAATAATTTGTACACACTTAAATTGTTAAAAGAGTATGATTTCGCCGGCCATGATTCTTTTTAAATGACTCTAATGTGCAATGTTGTGATTTTGTCCCACTTTGTGTGGCTTCTTATCTAAGGAAAACCACACGATTTAAAGAGGATGAACTTCAATAAAATTAATTATGTTGGGTGATTTAAAAAGTATTCGCGGTGGTACATTTTGAAACAAAAATTTTTTTGGCCCGTCTGCTCGCTTTTCCTTGATTGCTTCGTTTTTACATAACCGTCTTCACAAGACTGAAATGGGTATCAACGCCATCTAATCATAACCATTAAAAACGAGAATACTTTTAAATTACCCAAACATTGAATTTCGTTGAGTTTAGATTAGGATGCTCAAAGAGCTATAAAAAAATAAAATCAATAACCTGGAGAGGCTGGAGGTATACGAACAGAGTTTGGAAATGAGATTGCAAAATAATAATAATAAAAGAATCTATAAAAATCGAGTGTAGTTAATTTTATATTAGTAGGAGTCTGAAGCTCGGAAAATCTATTAGTATTGATAGAGTATCCGGTTAGAAAATGTTAAAATAAGTTCAGATTTCTTTGGCAAATGAGGAAAACCTTTTCTTATGGTCCTTTAATTGGAAAAATTATATGCTGAATCGAAATTAAGCATTACGTAACCATATTTTCTCCCACAGACATATAAGTACTAGTATTTAGAACGTTCTGAATACCAAACTGATAAGACAAAAGTAACAATAAAAACAGTGATAAAAGCCGCATCAGTTTATTGTTTCTATAACCTAATTTGTATTGATTTTCAAAACAACTTAGCGTCTCGTGGGAGTGTCTAAGAACACGAGAGTTCAATTAAAATATACATATATTCGCCCGTATTCCCGTTGGCGTTTATGTTGAAAAACGATTCAAAAACGACAAGTTGGCATTCCCGTTGTCGTTTTCGCCGTTGATCGACGAAATTCGGTATACTCTAACTTGCAACGAGTAGAAAAACGACTGTGAAATATTCGTATTCTGTCGTCAGCATTAGAGATGGCGACGCTAAAGCGAGTGTAGGGGAAATTAAGAAATATGAAAATAACAACGCCGTGACAATTCGAAATTTTGGTTTCAGAAATGGAACAAAATTCTGAATATGCTAAGGGTTTTCGAAACGCCATAAAAAACTTATATGTATATTAAATGTTTCTGGAAAACTAACCCGCTTGGACCTCCAGTCCGTGATGGTAGCAACTGGCACAAAGTAAATACCTAATAAATGGTAAAAAAAAAAATGGTACAACTAACTGCAAAATATTAATTTAATAAAAACTAAAATTTAATAAATAAAATTTTTTTATTTATTTATTTTTTCTTTCCCATATGTCGTGTACATATGTCTTTATTTTTTATTAAGACTATTAGTACATAGTTTAAACGTTATTTTAGAGTTATAGTTAACTTATGTGAGCAGATCACAAAAGTTTTTCATTTATGTAAAGATGTAGAGGAAAAAACCAAGATAGTAAAATAATAATATAAATTTAAATTAAATTAATACAATTATAGACAAAATGAAGTAAAATAAACATAAATGAAATTAAATATAAAATACAAAAATAAACGTTAAACAAAAAAAAGAAGAAGAAGAAAGAGGTATTGATATATGTGTTGTATCTAGCTTCGAATTTATTCTACCAGATCCACTGGCCTTGTCCTCTGTAACCTGCGTCTGCATTGAAGTTCCTCTATTGGTAGTAGGTTGACACCAACATTTGAGTGTTGGGTAAACTTCGTCTGGTAGATACGACTTATTTTTGTAATCTCCTCTGTCAGTGTTAGAATATTAAGATCACGATGCAGATCATCGTTAGTTATATACCACCCAGCCTTGGTGATCATACGAATGATTTTTGATTGTTGTCTTTGTATTATGTCTGGATTTGATTTTTTGGCCGTTCCCCAAATTTGTGCTCCGTACGTCCAGATTGGTCTTATAATGGCTTTGTAGATCAGTATTTTGTTTTCTAATGTTAATTTTGATTTGAGCAGCCAATATAATTTACTAATCCTCAGCTTGATTTGATCTCGTTTTTTAAGTATATCGTATTTCCAGTTGAGTTTGTTGTCAATATATAATCATAGGTATTTGACTACATTTTAAATTTTTACGTCAGCTCCGTCAATCGTTATACGATGTGGTGTGAATTTAGTTTTAGTTGTAAATATAACATGTACTGTTTTGGTTTTATTTACTTTTATTTTCCACTTTTCAAACCACCTTAGGGTATTATCCAGATGCTGTTGCAGTTTGGATGTTGCTGTGTTTACTTCTCTTTGCGCAATTTGCTGATTAGTCCTTTGTGCCAAACTTTGTCGAATGCCTTTTCTACATCTAGAAAAACTCCTATGCAGAACTTTTTGTCGTCAAGATCGTTTAAAATTTAATGAGTCACAGGATGGATTTGTTGTATGGTGTGTTTCGTCGAAAGCCAAGTTGGTGGTTAGGTATTATATGTTTACGTTCTATAATAGGTAACAGTCGCTGGCACAGGAGCTTCTCGAATATTTTTGACAGCACTGGAAGTAAGCTAATTGGTCTATATGATGCTGGATTATATACATCTTTACCAGGTTTTGGAATTGCAATGACTTCAGCCACTTTCCATACTTTAGGAAAGTAATTTAATCTAATTGTCGCGTTAAAAATATTACGTGTACCACTGCTTGAAGTGGTAGCTCCCTTAAAAGTTTTCCGTCATTTTTGTCATATCCGGATGCTTTTTTGGGCTTTATGTCGTGCTGTATACATTTGAGTATTTCATTTGTGCATGTTTTTTTTAGGCGAGTTGGCTGGGGAGGGACTGTCGAGTTTATATGACAGTCATCTTCGTTGATAGTTTCATCATCAAATATTTTTCATAATAATTCTCTAGAACTGTCGCCTTGTCTAGGTTCGTTACTGCCCAAGATCCATTGTCCATTTTTATAGGTGCCTGGTGTATTGTTTTATTTGTCAATTTTTTTAAAGCTTTCCACAGGGAGTAGTCGGTAAAGCTTGTCGGAGTTAGCCTCTGTAAATACTTCGTAATTTCATAATTTTTCTAATTTTGGAGATATTTTTTAATTTCTTTAGTTGCCTTGTCATATTTATTTTTCGTGAGATTTGCAAATGGTCCATGCTTTTTTCAGTTTTCGTTTTGTACATATCAATTTGCGAAGCATAGGGGTTGTGTATCGCTTTGCATGGTGTATTATCTTGTCCGGAGTTTCTTGCAATACTGCAATGGTATCGTTTAGGTGGACTATAGCTGATTCTACGTTGTCGGATGATCTTAGTGGAATGCTTGTATTTAAGTTTGTGTTAATGTAGTCGAGATAGGTATCCCAGTCAGTTTTGTTGTTGTGCAATAGTTTAGAATTGGTTCTGTTCACTTCAATTGAATTAAGTTCGAGTAGTATAGGTGTATGGTCTGACGATAGTTCCAGTCTTGATGTTATGACACATTTATATAAGTCTATGTCTTTGAGTACATAAAAGTCAATGAGGTCTGGCTTTTTATTTTTGTCTGTTGGTCAATACGTGGGTTAGCCGGTACTAAGATGTTTAGCTTTTGCTAACAGCAGTGCACCCTGTAGGTTTTTACCTTTCTTGTTTGATATTCTGGAACTCCAGTCTGTATGCTTCGCATTGTAGTCGCCTGCAGCTATAAAGCCTTGTCTGAGAGTTTTTAAGAAGTCAAGGTATTGCGACTGTGAGATATTGTGCTTTGGTGGGCTGTACACGGCTGTTATTCTTAGTGGGCCGGATGAGTCAAAGATTTGTATGTTTGTCGACTGGATATAGGTTTCTTGGAATGAAAACAGTACGTTATGTTTAATGTTTTGTTTAATAATGATAGCAGTCCCACCGTGTCCTGTACCGTCGGGATGGCTTGTGTGGTACATCTTGTATCCACTTATGTTCATGTGCTGGCTACTTGTATAGTGTTTTTCCGATATCAAAGCAATGTCAATGTAGTTGTTGTGTAGGAAAAGCTGTAATTCATTCAGGTGATTTTTTAATCCGCTTGCATTCCAAGTTAAAATTTTTATTTTAGTGTCCATTCTTGTTGTCGAGTTTTGTCAATAGTACTGTTATGATGTTCATCATATTACTCATTTGTTGCGCTAGTTGTTTTATTATATCTTTTATTTCCGCTAAATCTTTTGAAAATTCGGTCTTTTTTCTGTGTTTTCACTAGTCTCGTTTTTGTGGGATTCGTTATAGTTGCTTTCGTTTTTGTTGTGTTCCTCATCTTTTTGTTGAGGTTGTAACTGATTTGTGGGGTTTCTACGGTTACTGGCTGCTGTTTGGGCGTACGTTATTCCAATTTTGACTTTGTTTGATGTCTGTTCTACTACCTGATGGTCATCTTTTTTATCGTCTTTCTTTTTTAGTGAGGGAAATCTTTTAATTTTTATATGTTTGTATACGTCACATCCCTTACAGTTGGCTGTGTGTGAGCCGCCACAAAGAGCGCATTTAATTTGATCTGCACTTATTAGTTTGCAGTCAATAGTATTGTGCTTGCCAGCGCATTTCACGCAGATCGGGTCTTTGGTGCAGAAATTTCGTGTATGACCATATTTTTGGCAGTTTGAGCACTGACTTTGGTACATAGGAGTGTTGTAATATTAAAGATTTCTCTATTATTTGCTTTGGCTTTTAGTTCAATGAAAAATAGCGGCAGTGGTTTCTTTGTCAGTTTTTGTTGTACGTTGTGTATATTAATAACGTCGTGGCCTAGTTCCGATAGCTCGTTCTTAAGTTCGTCAAGGTCAGTGGCGTAGTGCATATTCCTAAGTAATGTCTTGAATCCCCGCTCCTCTTTCGGCTCAAAGGTGTAGTATTTAGTTTTGTTTTCCCTGAGCATCTTAACCACCGCCGAGTAGTTCGACGAGTCATTTGTCTGTACACATACTTCGTTGTTTTTAAAATGTAGTTTTGTTGTATTGTGTTATTCAGAGTTTTGTTTAGTACATTAATTTGTTCTACGTCCTGTACGTATATTGGTGGTGGCTTGTGAATTTTAGTAGGTGGTCGAGGTTGATTTGGCGCATTAATATTTGCTTCTGTACCACTGTCGTCTTCAGCCGTTTCGTCTTGTGAGAGGAGTTCGAACCTGTTATTAGTATTAGGCGCGCTCAGCCAGTACTTTTGCAGTGTGGTTTGTGTTGTCGTTTGTGTTTGAATTTTTTTCCTACTTTTTTTACTATTGCTATTTTGTTCGGAAGTGTTGTTGGGAGAGAGCTTACTACGGTTGCGTTTTATTTTTGACTCTTGTGGGTTTTGATTGGTTGAAGTTTGTACTTGCGTGTTTGATGTCTTTTTTCTGATCAATGTTGTTGCCGAAGAGAGGGAGCAAATTGGCATTGTAGCTGAGAAAGATAACGCGGTGGTTGTTGTAATTAGTGAGATAGCAGCTGATGTCTGCGTTGTGGTTGTTGTTGTTGTTGTTGTTGGTTGAAACGAGGAGAGTGGTGTCGTTGGTGAAGCGCATTGTGCACTCCACGGCAGAGGCTGCATATTACCTGCTGCCATGGAACAGCTGACAGTTAGTTGAGTGGTAGAGCGAGAGGCTGCGTTTGTTTGGATTGATGATCCGTTATTGTTTTCACTTTGTGAGTGTGTAGCTGTTTGATGTATTGCGGGAGAGCAAGAACGCGCTCTCTCGAAATTAACGGGATGTGAAGCTTGGTGTGAGTAACTGATGTTGATACTGTTGTTTGAACCGCTTGTTGATGTGCCAAGGTATTCGTTGTTGTTACTTATGCGGACAGCTGTTTGAGCGTGGGGTACGCTCATGCTGTTCCTTGATGGATGATTTTGTTTTTGCGAGCTGCCCGCAGTCGGGGGACTGCGTTCAACAGGCATCTTGAGATAAGAATAATTGATTATCTTGTCTCTTGATTTAGTTTTTGTGTTGTTAAATTCGGAAAGCGAAAGGAGACGACTAGTCGACTTGACAGTGCACTTGCGAATGAAAGAAAACTCAGATGTAGTTGGAAATTTACTGATAGATACAGGAAAGTACTCTAAGGCTTTAGGAATTTGTTGGGATTCCAAGGAGGATTTTTTCCATATCTTGTGTGAGATGAAATCCTCTACTCAAATAACGAAGCGGTCAGTGTTGTCAGAATTGTGGCAGTTTGGTTAGCTAAATCCAGTTGTCGTACTTGGGAACATTTTTATGCAGCAGCTTTGGTAAGTAAAGAGCGGTTGAAGATGAAAGTTGGGATGAAGAGTTACTTTCCGACCTTCAAGACCAGTGGAAGGAGTTTAGAGAGGATTTGGTTTATATCAAGGAATGTAAAATACCTAGGACAGTCGTTCCTCTGACTGAAATTTGTTGGTTGGAACTCGCGGGATTTTCTGATGCATCCAATAGGGCGTACGGAGGCGTTGTTTATTGTAGAGTAACTGACCGGTCAGGGGCACTTTAAGTTAATGTGGTTGCTGCAAAGTCCAAGGTAGCGCCAGTGAAAGTCACATCATTGCCCAGGTTAGAGTTAAATGGTGCGTTGTTGTTGGTGGAATTAGTTGAGAAGATTCGCTCGTGTTTGCCGATAGCGGTAAATAAAATATACTACTTTGCAGATTATACTATATTCCACAGCGCCAATCAAGATTTACATTGATCGGGTCGGCGGTTAGCCGAGGTGAGGATGTAATCGGATACTGCAAGTTTGTCAACTCCTTCCTCATGTTGAATTGAGTCTTTGCTTATATATTTCGCTGGCGCTGTTTGATCAAGGCGGGTAAGTCCGCCGGTGGTAAGGCATTATCGGTTACTAAAGTGCGAGGCAGCTTAGCTTACATTTTTTACAATATTCACAGTTTGCACTTTTCACAAGAAATACGAGATTTAAATAAGGGTAGAGTAAACAAATTCTCAAAGGTGCAAAGTCTTTGCCAATTTATTTCAAAAGGCGACTATGTCCCGATTGTGCGAGTTAGTGGAAGATTATAAAATTCAAATTTTCAATTTGCTACCAAACATCCGATTCTGTTACCAAATAATTATGGTGTCGTTAAGTCCAATATAGAATACACGCATCGAATTAATTTACATGCAGGGGTACAAGCATTATGTCCCTTCGTGCCACAGAAGTTTTGGATTCCCAATTGCAGGGGCTTGGCTCGCAGTCAGGAATTGTATGGCTTGTTTCCGGCAAAAGCCGCTTCTAGCTAAACAATTGATGGGAGATTTGCAAGCGGCGCGAATGTGTCCTGATGTGCATCCTTTTAGCCGTGCCGGAGTGGACTTCGCTGTCCCCATCATAATGCACTTTACCCAGTGTGGCCGTCGACCGGTAAAGGTATATCATTGCGTGTTCGTATGCTTTTCCACGAAGGTCTGCCCTTTGGAATTAGTTTCGGACCTACGCACAGCAGCATTCATTGCAGCGTTGAAGGGCTTTTTTGCGAGGAGAGGATTGTCAACGGACATATTCTGTGATAACGCCACAAATTTCGTTGGCACCTCTCGAGAATTGAAGGCGGCAGAAGAGCAATTGTTATCGGAAGGAACAACAAACACGATAATTGATGAGTCCAGTAGTCGCGGGGTGCATTTTTATTTTATTCCGCCACGTTCGCTGCACTTTAGCGTACTCTGAAAAAGTGCAGTTAAGGTGGCAAAAAGCCATTTTTATGCATTGCTCAAATGGAACAGCGCTAAACTACGAGGAGATGATGACAACAGTGGCTCAAATGGAGGCTGTCATGAATTCGAGACCACTGTGCCCTCTATCGCCGGAGGTGAGTGATTACAAAGCGCTGACTCCAGGTCACATTTTAGTGGGCCGCCTCTTAAACTCGTTGCCTGAGCCCTTTAACGACAACGATGCCAAATTCTTCATAGCGAATCGGCGGAAGCGTGTACTCGTCGTACAAAATTCCTTTTGACGTAGATGGTCAAATGAATATTTGACGTTGCTGCAAAGACGGCTCACATGGTTGACGCCTCAGTCCACAATTCAAGAAGGGATGCTTGTGCTAATTGCTGAGGACAATACTCCGCCTGGCCGGTGGCGTTTTGGGATAGTGACTGAAACTCATCCAGTAGCCGATAGAATAGTACGAGTTGTAACGGTCCGTGCCCCTACTGGTAAGGCGCACCGTTCACAAGCTATGCCTACTGCCCACCAAAAAACAATCGTGTAGGAAGTTTTGCTTTGAAAGAAACTTCCAATTTGGGGAGCATGTTGCCGCCATTTTGTATTATATGTTATATAATTATTTTTAAATTTATGATCCACCCTAAATGAGCGTGGCGTAATTGCAACTGAGTAAACCCTCTCTCATTTGAGCCTTTTTCTCTCTCTCTCTTTGAGGGAGAATTGAAGTGTCTAGCCTTAAGCTTAGTTTTAAGTAATTAATAAACTCACTCTAAGAACAAAGGTGAAGCAGGACGGTTCATTTATTGGCGCACTACGGAGACAAATTGGAGCTGGCTGCTACAAGGTTTTTAGACGCAAAAATAATATCCTCAATTTCTTCCTTCCCATATATTCTGTACAAATATGAGCCGCGTCTTCAGTTCTACGATATATTGCGACTCTACCTGAACGAACATTTTGTCGTTTATATAAGAAATGCAATTGAAATTAGGAAGGGCAATTTATTCTTCATTTCTTATCCACGTTTCGGAAAGTAAAAGTAGGTTCGAATTTTTAGTAACTGGAGCCAAGAAATCTAAGGTATGCTTTTTCAAACTTTGGCAGTTAAAAATGAATAATGAAAGACTCCTTTTTTCACAATTCATATCCAGGATAATAATGATCTGGTTCAACGATAATCTTCGAAATTCTTGTAGCAATTTCTCTGTTGATCTAGCTTGCTTTCAATTATGATAAAATTTAAATTTCATTGGATCATCTTTGGGTGTTACAATATACAAGTTTTCGTATATGTTACTCGAGGTAGCGCAACGTAAACAAGTTCTTGCAAATAATATTTGCTGTACGCGTAAACTATTTCAATTAAATTTCACCCTGCGATTTATGTATAGTAGTAGCGTAATTCGAAATCATAGGAAAACGCTTTCAAACAGCAATAATTTTCTTATCTGATGCCAATGGAACGTTCGCAGATTGTAGTTCAATAGGCACAGCAAGACTACTAACTCCACTTTGTACAGCTAACTGAGCAGCCTTTTTTGCTTTTCTTCCAACCAATCGTTGTTGAACCACAAAACTCCAACCAAACTCTAACTACAATGGTGTTTGTATCAAAATCTAAATCCACTAATATTTGTTGTGATGAGATACAACATGCCTTTTACAAAAATAATTTCGTATGGTATAACTGACTATTTATGTAACTTTAATCTAAAATTACCACTTTGTTTATGATTTTTAGATCCTGTAATTTAATCAGTGGCTGTAGAGATAATTTTGTCTTCGAATTGTTGTAGAACGTAATTGTTGTAAGTGTTTACGTGCTACTTTTTAAAAATTAGGCGAATCCCATTAGGGCACAACTTTTGAGTATCGGCTTTTGTAAAAAACCTTGATTCTATCAACTCGATTTCTTGTTTTTCTAAACGTCCATCATCATTGTTTAAGCAACTCTCATTGCGATCGGTTATGTTAATATTCTTTGCATTTCGTTGATTTCGTTTCTCTTGAGCACAATCTTACAACAACACCTTTGTCGCTCTTCGGTATTCCAATATAGAGAATAATAACAACAGTTCAATAAGGAATTCACGGGCGTTTTGTTGTAATGCTGCTGGATTAAATAAAGTCGCCAAAGCTGTCAAAAAGAATGCTGGTGAAATAAAAAATAATTTGTGAACTACTTTCGTCCACTACAAACATTAACGGACGAAATGGAAAATGAGATGGCAACAGGTGATTCTTCCGATGATGAAGCGGTTGAAACAACAAGGAACTTATTGCTCCTATTACTGTCCTAAAAAGGGCTCTAAATTTGTTCATGAACTCTTAAAAGGTCTAAACATTAATGACTACCTCATTAAAACTGACCCAATGCTATAACTTCCAGCTATTTGGACATGGATCAAGTCGGTGCAACGTCAAATCTTCTTGCGCCCTTTGTGCTGGAAAACGAACACTCCTCAATTGACCTATCATATCCCTGTAGAATTTCTTACCAGACGTTACTGCATAAGAGAATCAACAAAAATAAACACATCTCTATTAACTACGACCACAAGTATACTCGCTCAAACAATACCACCGCCATAAACTATAACGACACCTATGGAGAGAGCTCTACGCTACGACGAAGCCTAGCCACCAACAACGTCTCTCACGGTTACAATAACAGCAGTGCCATCAACCAAACAACGACAGCCATTGTTGTAGTTGTGAACAACGATAGTTTACATTCTCTCAACTACAGCGCTCAAAGCCAAGCTGCTGGCCTAAGATACAGACATGCTCTTGTTGGTAAGCATACGCCTGCACATGACTCTCCAAAAACAACAAGCTCACCTAATCTTTTTACACTGGATGAAATTAATGATCTAACGATGGAACTTATAACAAAACTAAGTAACTGTGCTACAAAATTAGAACAGTTTAATATAATCGCACAATTAGCTATTAAGTATGTCCACACTAACAAATAATATAGCAAATCCTCTTAATATTACGGCATGGAATGATCGTGCCATTCGAAACAAAAAGGTTGAGTTCTTCAATTTCTTAAACGAACAGAACGTACATATTAGTTTAGTTAGCGAAACCTGGCTAAGGCACAGCGATACCTTTTCATCTCCCAGTTACTCCGTTTATAGAAATGACCGCGCTATCTGCAGAGGAGGTGGAGTAGCAATTGTTGTAAACAACAACCTTAAACACAAACATATTCCCAATGCAGACACCCACTTAGTTGAAAACATTGGAATTGAGGGTTTTCTTGACAATAATAATCCACTTAAGTTGTTTTCCGTATACTTTCCTCGTGACAATGCCTCACGATGGAATTCTTGAATCAGAGGGGTTATCAGCAGTTAGTTTGATTTCTTGGAATTGCAGCTCTGAAGGTCATAGATATCACGATTGTTTGTAAGAAAAGCGATTGTTTTGTTATGGTTGCGGATCACCGAATATGTGCAAACCAAATTGTAAAACGTGCTCAATAAACTCAACAGCGAATACGCAGCGGAAGTCACTCAAACAGAATTTTTTGAAGGTTTGGCGGAATCTAGGGACGAACACGGCCTAAGCATAGAAACAAGAAGTGCAATTACTAATACCCAATCAAATACATTTTCTGACCTCGGCGAAATTCCTTTACTTAGACCAAATATAGCGCTTCATGATAGATTGAAAGAATTAAAAGGCAGGGAAGTATTTGGTTTTTGAATCCCGTACCGCCTAAAGTATCTCGTTCTGCAAAACGAATGAAAGCCTTTTGGAATCCAGTGAGAAAAATGCGACGACAATTCATTTCAGTAATTGATAAACTTCATTACATTCGCCCATTTGCCAACGTCACAGTGTTTGGGAAGATAGTATACGGGTTACTGGATACAGGAGCCAGTATAAGCTGTGTGGGAGGTAAACGGGCCAAAGTATTAGAGCAAAAGATATTAACTTTAAAAAAATTAATTGATCAGTTAGTACTACCGATGGCGAAAGCAGAAGATAATTGGGCCCATGCTAACACAGACAGAATTTAGAACATTATTTTATATTTGATACCAGCATTACACGCGACCTTTATCTTGGAATAGACTTCTGGACTAGTTTCGATTTACTGCCTTCAGGTTTTGTGTCAGAACTACCAAGTGATACGATTCAAGAATTTCAACACCATCCGACTGACGGACAAAGGAAACAATTGCGAATAACGATTGGTTTATTTCCCTCGTTCGCAAAGAAAGGTCTGGGTAAGACTAATTTACTATCCCATTGAATAGATGTTAGAGAAGCCAAGGCAATTAAGCAAAGACATTTTCCGGTTTCGCCAGCGGTCGAGAAACTAATTAACGGAGAAGTAGATCGAATATTAAAGCTAGGGGTAATTGAAGAGTCCGATAATGCGTGGTCATCACCGGTTGTCTTAGTTCTGAAACCAGGGAAGGTAAGGTTGCGCTTAGACAGTAGAAAAGTTTATAATGTGACTCAAAAGGACGCTTGCCCTTTGCCCCAGATTGACGGGATTCTAAGTAGACTTCCACCAGCAGAATACATAACGAGTCTTTATCTCAAGGATTCCTTCTGGCAAATCCCGTTGGAGAAAGTGTCACGTGGCAAGACCGCTTTTACGGTCCCAGGGAAGCCTTTGTATCAGTTCACGGTCATGCCATTCGGTCTTTGTAACGCTCCGCAAACTATGTGTCGTCCGATGGACAAAGTTATTCCACCTCGTTTGCGTAATGAAGTGTTCATTTATCTAGACGATTTGCTAATAGTTCCAGACAGTTTCGATAAGCACTTAGAAGTCTTACCAGAAGTTGAGTCAAGCATCAGATCGGCAGGATTGTCCATAAATGTTGAGAAGAGCAAATTCTGCATGCGTGAAGTTAAGTACCTCGCATTTATTGTGGGTGGAGGCGTGATGTGCACTGATCCTGATAAGATTTGGGCAATTACAGAATTTCCATTACCGAAAACGTTGAGAATGCTGCGAAGATTTTGGGTATGGCTGGTTGGTGCAGAACATTTTTACAAATATTCGCTTTAATTGCCGCTCCATTGACTGGCTTTCTTTCAATAAAACTCAAATTCATTTTGACTGAACAGGCTATAACTGCACTCAATGATTTCAAAAGGTTACTAAGCTCCTCACCGATATTACATAGCCCAGATTTTGAGAAAGCATTCATTGTGACGTAAGCAATAGGTATAGGTGGGGTATAGGTGGGGTACTAGTACAGCTTACCAAGGAAGGTGATGAATAACTTTCGCTTCACAGAAGCTCAATAGGACTCAGAGAAACTATTCGATAACGGAGCAAGTGTGCTTAGTCGCATTGGTGTGTGAGTTTAAAGCATTAGGTCATGAGTTTACAGTAGTTACTGACCATACCTGACAATACCTCTTTGTCTTATGTCACAAAACGATCTTAATATCCGATTAGCACGAAGGGCTAATCGATTTAAGATTGTTCACAGGCGTGGTAGTTTAGTTTGAACGTGGTTCCGGATGCACTTTCTCGAGTCATTGATAGTGTGAATGTTAGGTTTATTGATTTAGATTCTCAACATTTTTCTTTTGATGAATACAAAGAGCTCATCACTAAAATTTGGGGCCAACGAGCATAAATTTCCAGATTCGATAGTTTTGTGTACAGACGTTCTGAGCATGGTACTGGTGATCAATTGCATGATGACTTTGCGTGGAAATTGTGGATACTGAATGTATTCAGGGAAGCAGCTCTGCGTACAGCTCATGACAGTAGGTTGTCATCACATGGCGGTATGAACAAAACGCTGGAACGCATACGCAGATATTATTTTTGGCCTGGTTTAGTGAATGATGTCAGAAAATATATCACTTCGTGTGAAAATTGTAAAACTACCAAAGGGCAAATTTCAAGAGACTAATAGATTCTTTCAACGTCTTTACTTCGACTTTTTGGGGCCGTATCCGCGTTCTAAATCAGGGCATATTTTATCGTTTTAGATCATATTTCAAAATTTGTGTTCCTCAAGGCTGTGGAAAAGACTAACCTCGTTTTAAAATATTTAGAGCGAGAGTTGTTTCACCTGTTTGGTGTGCCGGAGACGGTGGTATCCGATAATGGTTCCCAGTTTAAGTCAGCAGAGTTCGCAAAGTTTTATATAGTTACAAAATATCGCATAGTTGTTCCGCATTTCATTCACTGCAGGTTAATGCATCGGAGAGTGTGAACCAATCAATTATTTGCGCATTGAAGGCGTATGTGAATCCTGACCAAAAGCATTGGGATGAACACTTGAGCTATATAGGGTCGGCTTTGCGATGGGCAGTGCACTCAGCAATCGGTACGACACCTTAATTGATGGTTTTTGGGCAGCACAAGATATACGACTGTTCAGTGTATGCCTTACTGCGAAGGTTACAGTTGCCAGACGATCGCGAAAAGAGAAGAAAAGTAAGTGGGACATGATAGTGCGGTTCACACGGACTTAAGATATATGTACTAACGGGATCTCAAATTTCAATAAAGTTCAACGGAGAATCCTCGTGGAAGCACTTTCATCAGGGAACCAATGCGAAAAACTGTGAGTAACTGTTTTTTTTATATTATCTTAAGTTGCATGAGTGCATATATTTTCTTGTTGAGTTCGATCTGCATCCGCATGCCGCATTCCCCTTTATTTTTGCTGTAATTATATTTTTATTTGTTTTATTTTTTTCATTTGCACAATTTATTCTCGTTTTGTATGGATCCCTTTATTAGAATTCACCTTAATTCGCTTCACATATTTTTTGAACTTGCTTTTAAACATTTATATATATATATATTAGTTTTCTTCCAATTTACATACATAAGAACATATTTTCCCATTTATATTTTTATATTACTTATCCTTTTTTTCTGATCACAAGAAATAATTGATTAGCAATCTACAAATACTAGCATTCATATTACAAAATAAGGATAATTTATATGTTATAATTAAATATACTGCACCTAAGACAGTCTGTAGAAAGTCACCTTCTCTGGGAAAAGTGTACGCTTCCCTCAATACAACATCATCGGCGGAGGAGTTGCAAACTGCACCGCCGTGGTTTAGAGGACTATGCAGCCCCTCGCTTAGAAGGGGAGGAGTTAACGTAGACATAGTTAGCATAAACATAGTCTGGCAATAACAGGCCGTTTCAAGAAACGTCCGGGCGGTGATAATTTTCTTCAGGAATGTGCTCAAGACTTTGAGATTGTGGTATTTACAGCTGAGCGGAGTATGACGGTTTTTGTCATACTCGATGCACTCGATACAAATGGTTACATAATGTATCATTTGGTACGCGATGCTACACGTTTCGTTGATGGACATCATATCAAAAATTTGTATAAACTGAATAGCGATCTGGAACGTGTATGTAAGATCAAAACAATTTTTCGATTCATAATAATTATCCTCTTTTAATGCTTCAGGTTATTGTTATCGACTGGGACCACAATTCAACAAAAAAGCATCCGGAGAATACTTTCAAAATGTCACATTGGCTGGGCAATGGCGATGATGTACAACTCTTTAATTTAGTATCCTTTTTAAAGAGTATGTTTTACGCTTCACCATTATACCATTATAAATTTTAAGATATTTTATCCGCCCCTTTGTATATCGCACAAAACGAAGTGGATGATGTGCGCGAAGTGCTGCACTACTATCGTCAATTTGATGATCCCATTCAACAGTTCAAAGAGAACCAGCGTCGGCTGTTCGGACAGATGCAAGAGAAGGACCGTCAGGAGCAGACAAAATCAAACCCGTTGGTCAAACAATGGTCTCCCGGCTTTCGGGTCGTTAGTATGTCACCGCATACGTGTAATACTCAATGAGCAGTAATACCAGTAACGTCATGAACAGCCAGAGGTAAATGCAATCATCAGCCAGTTAGCCAGGGACATACTCTTAAGCTATTAGTTCAGTATAATCGTTACTAACGTTATATTATTATAGAGTGGGCGGACATATATTTGGATACAATTTTTAAATATTAACGCTTTATTAACTTATGATGTATCACAATAAATTTTGATTTTGTTTTTAAATAAGCGATTACGAAGCGAAGCGTGAGTTCGAGCCGGAAGTTCGCGAGGAAGAGAGTGTTACAAGGACTCGGTTAAGTACAGCTACAGGGTCGCTTGTGCGTGAGTCGGGTTGCCACAGTATTCCCCTCCTAGACAAAACAGCAGGTTACGTTTGAAATCTAACTAAACGGTTGGACATAATGTGTTTTGTCGAAATTTGTTGCGAAGAAGGCTGAGGAGGCAAACAGCCTTTGTTTCAGCTGGCGTCGAAAAAGCTGGCTTCAAAACGATCTATGCTGATGTTAATTTTCTTCCTTTCACTAGCACTTTGAAAAATTTGTCCGACTTCTCTAACACAGAGTACGGTTCATCATAGGGCGACGAAAGCGATTGTCGAACGCAATCGTTGCGCACGAAAACGTGTATCGATAAACGCAGCTGTGGGGAAACAAAAAGTTTCGGTGCCCAGTGGAAAGCGGACTTGGTCGGACGCAATTTGTGAATGGCTCTTAAAAAATCAGCTACAGCTACAATCAGCTGGATGGTTCTGAGGCCTTGGATGCTAAAAAAAATTCGAGTGGCATCTTCAGCGTAGTACCGTAAACTATCCTGGACGTTGAACTGTTGATATCCGGCCTATAAGCAACTCGCAGACCAAGGAAGATAATGGGCAAGAAATGAGGCCATCTGCTGACGTCATGAGCCAGGATTGCTGCTTTAAAAGTGCGGTGCCATTTCTCGATTAGTCCATTAGATTGCGAATGGTAAGAGGTAGTGCGAAGATGCGTCGTTCCAGTGGCAGACACGAGTTCGGCGAAAATGGAGGATTCCAATTACCTACCGCGGTCTGATGTTATACGTGATGTTATATCTCGATACCCAATGCGATAACAAGGCTCTTGTGACGGCCTGCGAGTGTAGCGGTCAATCATTGTCAAGCAATGTCATTGTCCCTCACACAATGGAAATGGACCAACGATGTCGATGTTGACGTGCGAAAAACGTTCATCGGGCGGTTGGTATTTGGCCGGTGGTGATTGAAGCGCAAATGCCATATGCTCTGGTAAACGGCGGTTAGCTCGAGGTCATACGTGCTGTAATTGCGTTGCGTTTTAGAGTAAAACCCTAAAGGTTGCAAATGACCGTTGACCACTTTATAAAGAGCAGCGCCGACGGCTGTAACAGATGCGTCGGAATGAAAGACTAATTGGGCCCCGTGCAGCGGATGAGCCAATACCATCGCGTTACATAATTCCTTCTTGCACTGACTGAAGTTTCGTTCGGATACAGCGTCCAAACTTAGAGGCGCGCGGTCGTTTTTTCTGTTGCCTGGAATCATTTTCTGAAGAGTGAGCTGGTACGAAATCGCGCGTGGTTAGAATTTCCCATAAAAGTTGGTCATCGCTAGAAAGCTTATTAGATCTTTCACCAACGAAGGCTTAGGAAAGTTTCGAATGACGAAACTGGATTCCTTGAGCGTTGACCAGATGTCCAAGATCTTGCGTTTACCAAATTCGCATTTGGCGAAGTTCATCACGAGATGGTTTTCCGATAGAAACGAAATACTTTCCGAAGATCATGGCGATGCTGTTCAGGCGAGATGGAAGCTATGCAGATGTCGTCGATGAATGGAAAGGCAAAATCCAAACCTCGTAGGACTTCGTTGATCAGTCGCTGAAACGGTTGAGCGCAGAGACCAAATATGAGGAATTTAAATTCGAACAAGCCGAAAGGTGTTATGGCTGATTTCGGAATGTCTTCCTCGCAAATCGGCACTTGGTGAAAAGCCTTGAGAAGGTCGATCTTTGAAAAAATTACTTAACCGTGAAGGTTGCTGGTAAAGTCACTTAAATACGGTAAAGGATAGCGATCCGACACGGTTTGTGGGTTCAAATATCGCTAGTCTCCGCATGGTCTCCACGTGCCGCCTTTCTTACGGATCAAGGGCAACGGGTTTGACTAATTACTGCAGGAAGTTCGACATATTTTCGATTTGAATAAGAAGTCGAATTTAGCTCGTGCTGCTGCTAACATCTGTGGCGACAGGCGTCGAGGTCAGGCGATTTTAATTTGGTCACGTTGTCGATGAAGAGATTTCGCCGCATGTCGATGAGAAGATCATAGTGCCGTAAGAAATCTGCACCTATGATTGGAGAAGTGACATTAGCGATTATCCTTGAAAAATTGCTCTCCTAAATCGAGCCTAATTCGCTTTTCGCAGATGACCTTGATTTGTGAACCGTTGGCCACACACCATCGTGTATTTTGGGCGTATGTCGAATGTTTTGGCGGTGAGCGGCAAGATAAAAACGTCGGTGCCTGTATCGACAAGGAAAGTTTACCTTGAAACGGTCTAGCGGTGTGGCGTGCATATTCGCATGGACTGAGACATTTCTTCGCGCTGCTGCCAAATTGGCGATGGTACCAACAAGTACCGGAATTAGGCTGACAACAAGTACCGGAATTGATGGCTGCTGATATGAACGGTGGCGTGGTCTCTGCCCTAACCGCGACTAACTGCGAGATCGCGAATGTGTTGACGTCGTTTCGAGCTTTTTTGGTAGCTCGGCTAATGCTGCCTCTGCAGTATAAATATATTGTGCGCTGCGCTGAATACCCTTTGTTGTGGGGTGATAGCATCGACCACTGAGTCAGCTATTTTTGTGAATTCTGCGGTGGGTCCTCTTGGAGCTGCTACTACTGGCAGGGCTGCATCGCACAATCTTTTGGTCCAAAGTCCCTTCAATGCGGCTTCTCCGATGGTAGAGCCAGTTACTCGCTTGATTTCGAAATACAGTTCGGAGGGCTCCTTATCGCCAAGAGGAAATTCAGACAGAAGCCTGTTGAGAGGGCGCTGCTCACTGTCGGCCAAGAGCTCTATTATGCGTTGCTTCACGAACTGGTAGCGATTAGTGGCGGGTAGCGAAGAAATAACTTCTGTAAGCTGGCCGATGACATTCGGGTCCAACGACGCTAAAATTGTGGTCGCCTTCTGTCTGTCATTGGTTATGGCAGAAGCCTCTAACCAAAATTCCATCGTCGTGAACCATGCGTCAATATTCGCAATGCTCACAGTTGGAACTGGTAGTCTGGCGTAAGCTACGGATACACTCGCTTCTGATCCTCGTTTGCTGTGGACGGATTGCCGGCGGTCGCGTTTGGGGAGGTCTTATCCGATATTTCCACTATGTAGCAATTTTCATTTTACTTACGCAATGCCGATGCTTCTCTGATTTGGCGGTTGTTGAAAATGCGATGCCAAATTTCTTTGTGTTAAACATGATGGCTGGGAGCTGAGTTGACCGAGTCGATGTTCAATTGTAGTGATCGTGTCGGTTCGTTGTAATGCTGATCACGTCAAAGTCATTAATTTGGGTAAAATTTATAAATATTAGATGTTTATTAACTTATGATGTATAACAATTAATTTTGATTTTATGTTTTTAAGTGAGCGATCACGAAGCAGAGTGTGCGTTCGAGCCGGAAGCTCTTGAGGAAGAGATTGTCGAAAGGCCTCGTTTAAGTATTGTTAATAATTCGCCACAGAGTTATCTGTGCGCGAGTCGGGTTGCCACATATATATATAAAATTAGAGATGCGTATTTAAACGACAAATAGCTTTTACACACTGAAATTGTTAAAAGAGTATGGTTTCGCGGGCCAGTGACTTTTTTATGCAATAATTTGAAATGTTTTTTTGTCTTTTTAAATGGCTCTAAGGTGCAATGTTTTGTTTTTGTCCCACTTTGTGTTGCTTCTGATCTGAGGAAAACCACAAGATTTAAAGAGGATGAACTTTAATTAAATTTATATATGTTGGGTAATTTAAAAAGTATCCGCGGTGGTACATTTTGGATTAAAAATTTATTTTGGCCCTTCTGCTCGCTTTTCCTTGATCGCTTCGTTTTGACATAACCATCTTCACAAGCCTGAAATGGGTATCAACACCATTTAATCATAGCCATAAAAAACGCGAATACTTATTGAACTAGGATACACAAAGAGCTATAAAAAAGTAGAATCAATAACCTGGAGAGGGTGGAGGTATACTAACTGAATTTGGAAATGAGATTGCAAAATAATAATAATAAAAAAATCTATATAAAGAGAGTGTACTTAATTTTATATTACTAGAAGTTTTTGAAGCGAAACTCGATTTCGGCTAGGAAAATCTATTAGTATCGATAGAGTATCTTGTTAGAAAATGTAAAAATAAGTTCACATTTCTTTGGTAAATGAGGAAAACCTTTTCTTATGGTCCTTTAATTGGAAAAACTACATGCTGAATCGATATTAAGAATTACGTAATCATATTTTCTTCCACAGACATATAAGTACTAGTATTAAGGACGTTCTGAATATCAAACTGATGAAACAAAAGTAACAGTAAAAATAGTGATATAAACCATCAGTTTATTGTTCCTACAACCAAATTATTATTGATTTTCAGAACAACTTAGCATCTCGTGAGCATGTCGAACAACACGAGGGTTCAATTAAAACATATATTTTATTAATTACACATGAGTTCTTGTACACGTGTATCTTATTTTGTCAGTCTCCACTCACACTGAATTGTAATTCGGACACCACAATTAAGAGCACTTGTCGTCTCGTGTGTGAGAGTTGGCATCGTCTCTCCGCTGTGACTGCTCTCTTCTGTTGGTATGGGTCACCACATCTCTCATTTTCTTTCTAAACGCATCATCATTTTCTCGGGCTGCAACCAACTCTTCTGTTGAGAGATCTGTGACCTTCTCTTGTGATTCTGCTAAATCGAGAATTATGTACTGCACTCCTGGTGTCAAAACGTCAAGAGCATCAGGGCTTTCTGAAATTGGCACTAGGGGCCGTGAGTTTAGTATTGCAGCAATCTAACATACTAGTGGCCGCAACTCGTCGAAGCCGAGTGCTGACAATGCGACGCAAGGGTAGAAATGTTATTTAGCCGTCTTGACCACCGCCCCCCAAAAGCCACCAAAATGCGGTGATTTAGGTGGTATGAAGCTTCATTCCATGATGTCTTCCCGGCGGAAGTCACTGATAGCATTTTGGCAACATTTATCGAACATGCGGAGTATGTCGGCTAATTTATTCTTGGCTCCCACGAAGTTCGTTTCGTTGTCTGATCAAAACTTCATAGGCCGGACACGGGTGTAGATGAATCGCTTCATCGCACCGATAAATGCCGCGGTAGAGAGATCCTTGACTAGTTCGAGGTGAACCGCCTTTGTAGCAAAACGAAAAACTGGCAGATGTATCATTTGACCGGCTGTTTGTTGAGAGCTTCGGGCTTGTAAAAGAACGGTCCGCAGTAATCGATGCCAGTCACATGGAAAGCTTGTGAAGGCTTCACTCGATCTTTTCTCAACTCTGCCAGGATATGCTGCACGAGACGAGGCCTGTTGCGGATGCACATATGTGAGCTATAGTTTTCCTGCCTCCAACAGGCCAATATTAAAGTCGTACTGCGGCTAGCAGGGCTTGTGGGCCTGCATGGAGACTTTTGTGGTGATAATGACTTACGATTGCGTCAGACAGTGGATGTTTCCTGGGTAGGATGACGGGGTGACGAGCTTCAAATTCCAAGGCTGAGTTGACTAAGTGGCCACCAACTCGGATCAATCCGAATTTGTCCAAGAACGGAGACAGGGAGTGTATGTTGCTAGAGAGCTTGACTTGTTGATTTGTCTTCAGCGCCTTGAAGTTTTTCCGCATATGAGACCTCTGAACCACACGTATTAAAAGTTGGGTACCACCACGTAAATGTGACGTTGTTAATCCATCTGATTTGCCATGCGCTATGAGATTAGCCACGTAGCCTTAAGTGCGCTGCATTGAAGCTTACGAGTTGACGTATTTGCAGCATGTAACAGTGTCCACGTACGGTGACGAGATAATCAATTCTATCTTGAGCACCTCAGGAAGAGCACGAACTAGTAGACATGACGCCAGCCAGCTGTCACTGCTGTTGAGTAAAAATGACGTTCCATTAACCATAGTGAAGATCGCACGAGCTCACCAGGTGAAGTTCCTTTAGATAGTATGTCGGCAGGTTTCATTGCTGCAGGAACGTAGGGCCATTCCATGTTGCTGGTGAGTTACTGAATAGCGCAGATGAGACTTGCGATGAAGAGGTTAAACTGGATGGTTCCTCACTTATCTTTGTCAACAGATTTGAACCAACACTGATAAGGTGGAAGGCTTTCGTCCTAAGCGAGTTGCTCCCTCCACAGCTTCTGTAGATAGATTTTAGCTTTAATAATTACGGCATTTATAAGTCCGAGAGGATCATACAGATGCGCGATCATCGACAACACAGTGCGTTTGCAATGTTTGGTCGGAAGCGTCTGGCAAATGAACGAGAACAAAAAATTGTCTCTGTACGGATCCCAGACGAGTCCAAGAGTTTGTGTGATGTCCGTCCCATTGTCAAATTTTAGAAATGTTTCACGTTCAGCATCAGGAGTTTGTGACAGCACGGCTGAGCTGTTAGTGCACCATTTTCTCTGGATGAATTTGCCCTTGCTGATTAGTTTGGTGGTTTGCTTCATGATTTCGATGACTTCTTCTTCTGTAGAGCCACTTGAGATGACATCGTCGACGTAGAACTCACGAAGAAAAGTTTTTGATCCAATAGGATAGGATGTAGATTCGTCGATATCCAATTGATGCAGCGTTCTCACGGATAAAAACAATTCAGACTTAGTGCCATATCACCTTGTTTAACTTGTAGATATTAATGTCCTTTTTGGGAGAATCGCGCCAGACGATGCACTGAAGGTAGTTGTCTGGTGGCATCACTCGGATGCGTTGATAAATTTTGCAAATGTCTCCTGTGATGACCACCGGAAATGTTCGGAAGCGAAGTAAGATGTGGAATAAGTTTTGCTAAATTGTGGGATCTGCCATTAGTAACTCGTTCAGCGTGTATCCAGAAGACGATGTCGCTGAACAGTCGAATAGGACACGGAGTTTGGTTGTTATACTGTCTTCTTTATTAACAGAATGATGGGGCAAGAAATATCTACATAGGCCCTGGTCGGTTGTTTCCACGCGCCACATTTGATTTATTTCAAGATATTCCTTCATAACTTGCAATTCTGAACCTGGAGTTCCGGATTGCGTATCAATTTGCGTTAGAGGTTTTGAATTCGGTGCAGGGCCTGTTAATAGGAATCCCTAAGCAATTCCGGGCTTTGTAGCATTGGCAATAGAACAGAGTACTTGTCAGAGTCTAAAGGGGAATAGTTTAACTTAAAGTGTGCCTCAAAGTCAAGTTCCTCCTTCGTTGCCCTTTTGATGGGATCGAGCAGCTCTCCAATTTCTAAAAACGTGAAACTAGTTGGTCATGCTTGTGATAAGGATCAATGCCTTCGGCGGGAACGGTGTGAGCAATAAATATGAATTGTTGTAACTATGCAGCCCGCCGCCAGATACGATCCATCCAACCGCGATTTTGTAGAATTGGCAGTCTTGAGTCGCACCTGTCCAACAGCAAACATGTCAAAAAAAAAAAAAAAATTCTGGCTCCAATGAGAGCATCTCTGCGTTGAAACTTCGCAAAACCATTCTAATTGAATGTTGCGAGGAATGCTCCAGTCCGATGTGTCTAAATTGAAGCTCGGTTGGTTATCAGTTATTGTTGATGCAAGGACGGCTGTGAAGCTGGTTGAATAGTCTGCTATTAGTGACTTGATGCATAAGTTGACTGTGCGCCCATCAGTTACGAATGCAGTATCGCCTATATCCGATGCGCCAGTAGAACACCTTGTCTTTTTTAACTGGAGTAGATTAGCGAGTCCTGTCCTGATGAAGTGCAGCTGTCAGCTGGAGTCCAAGAGGACATCACAAGGTACATAAGTGCCGCCAGGCCAGGAGCACAACATCGAAGCTGATATTCAAGACTGTGGAAATGTCGGATGCAGATTCCGACATTGCAACCATGGTACTGTTTGCGATGTTTGAAGAGATAGGTGAGGAGTTTTGGTTGATTGAGCACTCATTTGTCCTGTCCGGAGCAATCGCCTCTATGTCGTGACAATGCAGCAATGGGTAGAGGATGCAGGTAGTTTTATTAATTTTGTCTATTGTTTTGGCTACATGTATATTTAATTTTAGCTTCGTGTCTAAGGTATTTTACCCTATTTTCCCATGGAACGCTATTTTAGTCAACTAGAAGGTAAGAGCTTGGCAGAAAACAATCCTTACGCTTGTTTGTAAAATATATTGCCTTCGTTTTTTTGAGTAATAACTCCTGCTTGACGAACGTTTTGAGTCTGTGGTTGGATGCAACTAAGTTTTGTCCTGAAGCCATACTGTTCGGTCGCAAGGATACCGTTTGCTTCTATATGCGAATATAATTTATCCTAATAAAGGGTTCTAAAATTTTTGAGAAGCCGCACAGTAAACTAATAGGACGATAGCTATTAGGAGTATCAGGAGGATTACCGCGCTTGGGAATAGCTATAATTTTAGCAATTTTCCATTTGCATGGGAAACAACTATTAGGGACAGAGTAGTTGAATATGTCAAAGAGATATTCGATTGGATTTTTTGGCAAGTTTTTAGTGCGCACATTTGGTATGGAGTCTTGTCCTGGAGCTTTCTTATTTTTAAGGGAGCGAATTATGTCCTGAATTTCAAGAGGGGAAAAGCTGGGAGTATTACAGTCTTGATTATTTCCTAGCTCATCATGTGAGTCATCTACTAGACTAACAACGTTTGAGTTATTGGCAATTAATGAGAGATTATTTTTGTTAGTGTTTAAAATGCCTTTTCCCAGCCACTACACAACTACATATTAAAAACACTTAAAAACAACTAAGTATGCGTACAGACAAACGACTCGTCGGAATACTCGACGGTGGTTAAGACGCTCAGAGATAAACATACTAAATACTACACCATTAAGCCCAAAGAGGAGAGGGGATTCAAGAGTGTACCAAGGAATATGCACAACGCCACTGATGTTGACGAACTCAAGAATGAACTATCGCAACTAGGCCAAGATGTTATTAATATACACAACCTACAGCAAAAACTTACAAGAAAATATCTGCCGCTATTTTTCATCGAATTAAAAGCCAACGCGAATAATAGAGAAATATACAACATCACCACCCTTCTCCACACCAAAATCATCTTTGAGTCACCACACCACAAAAGCATGGTAGCTCAGTGCTTAAACTGCCGCAAATATGGTCATACAAGAAATTTTTTCACCAAAGACCCGATCTCTGTAAAATGCGCCGGCAAGCTAAAGACTATTGACTGCAAACTGTGCAGATCAAATTAAATGTGCTCTTTGTGGCGGCACACTCACAACCAACTATAAGGGATGTGAAGTATACAAAAACCTAAAAATTAAAAGATTTCCCTCACTACTAGAAAAAGGCGTTAAAAAAGATGACCATCAGGCAGAAGAACAACCATCAAACAAATTTAAAATTGGATCACTGTAGGCCCAAGCAGCAGCCAGTAACCATAGAAACCCCACAAATCAGGTACAACCTCAACAAAAAGATGAGAAGGACAACAAATCCGAACCCAACAAAAACGAAACCAATAAAAACGCAGAATATAAGATTGAATTTTCAAACGAACTGGCGGAAATAAAACACATAATAAAATAACTAGGGCAGCAAATGAGTAACATGATTCACTTATTAACAGTACTATTAACAAAACTCGACAACGAAAATGGACGATAAACTGCGAATAATTGCATGGAATGCCAATGGAATCAATAACCATAAACTCGAATTCAAGACATTCTTAGACAACAACCTCAAAATCGCCCTATAATCTGAAACGCACCTAATACGTAAACATAACATTCAGATAAATTGCTACGTTACTTATACTACAAATCATCCTGATGGAACGGGCAACGGAGGCACAGCGGTCATTATTAAAAACACACTCAAACATAAAGAACTCGAAAATTATCATTTAGAGCACATACAATCAACTAATATACAAATCACGGATTCTTTGGGATCTCTAACTATAGCATCTGCCTACAGTGTACCTAAACACATTATCACTTTGACATAATATAATGACTTCATGCACACACTTGCACCACGCTTTATTGTCGGTGGAGACTTTAACGCAAAAAACACGGCTTGGGGCTCTTGAATGTCCATCAAAAAAGGTAAGGACCTACTGAGGGCTATATACAGAGTAAAGTCAACACACTTAAGTACCGGCGAACCAAACTTTTGGCCTACCGAGAAAATAAAAATACCTGACCTTATCGCCTCCTATATAATTAAAAATATTGATATAAGAAAGGTCGCAATAAAATCAAGACTAGATTTATCTTCAGAACGTACGTCGATCCAACTTGACTACCAAAACAACGTGTTAACTGAACGTAAAATCAACAAGATATACAATCATCGCACTGGCTGGGAAACTTACAGGGATTATATTAAGCGATCGCTGCCGCTAAAAACTTCAGTTACAACTAATAGCGATATAGAATCAGCAGTGATTCTCTTCCATGATATAATCGAGAAAGCTGCACTACAGTCGAATCCTACACATACGACCACAGAGCCCAATGGTTTCACTCCACCTTCTCTCCGACGGCTTATCAACAGAAAGAGAAAACTTAAGAAAATTTGGCAAACAATCAGAGCCCTATCTGCTAAAAGAGACTACAACAAAGCGACCAAGGAACTGAAAGAATATTTAATCGAACAAAAACGAGAACTAGAAAAGTACCTCCAAAACTTAAACCCCAAAAGATGCTCGGACTAAGTATAGCGTGGAAAGCGACTAAAAAAATGACAAACAAGACCATTCATCAAACACCACTGAAAATGGACGAGGGGATATGGGCTAGAACAGACCTTGAGAAAGCTACAACATTAGACAATTATTACGAGAGTGTATTTGCGGAGAATAACACTACCACTGATGACCTACTAACTCCTGTGAACGGAGGTCGTTCAACTGTAGCACTAAAGAAGATCTCTACGAAAGAAATAATTGCAACTATAACTTACGATATTACACATAAAATAGCTCCAGGCTACGACAAAATAAACGGACTATTACTGAAAGAATGTCCTATTGAGGCACTAGACTACATACGAAATCTATTTAAGATTACATACTAATCTATTTTAAGACTAAGATATTTCCATGCAAAGACGTAGAATTCGCCGGTCACGGCCTGTTGACCTAATCTAAAATAAAACATAAATCATTGTAGTAATGGTATATTTATTTATTTATTTAAAGATGCAGATTAACAATAAATTCTTAAATCTACTTAGCTCCTAAGCACTGGCTGCCAGGGCCTTCAGCTCTACGTATTTATGAATTTAAGTCGCATGCAAGTTGTAGAATTAATAAATTGTAAAATTTTTATCTTTTAGACTAATTAATGTTATTATATATTATATTATATTAAACTTGTTTTAATAAGTTGTTGGATTTGAGGAAGTTATAGATGAGGTTGATGTTATTTTGGGATGGTGTTTTTGGGAGGAGTTTCATCAAGTCTGTCTGAGAATGATGTCGGCGACTGTGCGTTTGCTAACAATTCAAAAGGATATGTGGTATATATGCCTCCCCTGAGCTTCCTGGCTGAGGGGGCATAGATTATTATGGGAGCCGGAAAGCAAATGCTCATGGGTAATCGTGGTATGCCCCAGACGAAGGCGGACAAAAGCTTCGATTGCATCGCGGTAAGATTGAGAAGGATAGTTGGGGGGGTATGGCGTTTGGATTTAAAAAATTTTTTTTTTATTTCCCATATGTCGTGTACATATGTCTCTAATTTTTATTAGGACTATTAGTACATAGTTTAAACGTTATTTTATGGTTGTAGCTAACTTATGTGAGCAGATCACAAAAGTTTTTCATTTTTGTAAAGATGTAGGGGAAAAAACCAAAATAGTAACAAAAATAATATACATGTAAATTAAATTATTACAATTATAGAACAAAATAAAGTAAAATAAACATAAGTGAAACAAACATATAAAATACAAAAATAAACAACATTAAACAAAAAAGAAAAAGAAAGAGGTATTGATATATGTGTTGTATCTAGCTTCGAATTTATTCTACCAGATCCACTGGCCTTGTCCTCTGTAACCTGCGTCTGCATTGAAGTTCCTGTATTGGTAGTAGGTTGACACCAACATTTGAGTGTTGGGTAAGCTTCGTCTGGTAGATACGACTTATTTTTGTAATGTCCTCTGTCACTGTGGGAATATTAAGATCACGATGCAGATCATCGATAGTTATATACCACCCAGCTTTGGTGATCATATGAATGATTTTTGATTGTTGTCTTTGTATTATGTCTGTATTTGATTTTCTGGCCGTTCCCCAAATTTGTGCTCCGTACCTCCAGATTGGTCTTACAATGGCATTGTAGATCAGTATTTTGTTTTCTAATGTTAATTCTGATTTGAGCAGCCAATATAATCGATTAATCCTCAGCTTGATTTGATCCCGTTTTTTAAGTATATGGTATTTCCAGTTGAGTTTATTGCCTATATAAGAGGTGGTGTAAATTTAGTTTTAGTTGTATATATAACATGTACTGTTTTGGTATTATTTACTTTTATTTTCCACTTTTTAAACCACCTTAGGGTAGTATTCAGATGCTGTTCCAGTTTGGATATTGCTGTGTTTACTTGTATATGTGCGCTAAGTATTATAGTGTCATCAGCAAATGTGGCTATAATTGAAGCGTCGTTATTTGGTGATGGTATGTCCACTGTAAAGATAGTGTATAATAACGGTCCAAGTACACTTTCTTGTGGTACGCCTGTTTTGATTTTTCTTAATGTGGAATATTCATCTGAGTACTTAACGAACAAATTTCTTTCTGTTATATAGTGTACTAATATCTGTAGTACGGTATGCAGGAATATATTGCGCAATTTGCTGATTAGTCCTTTGTGCCAAACTTTGTCGAATGCCTTTTCTACATCTAGAAAAACTCCTGGGCAGAACTTTTTGTCGTCAAAATCGTTTAAAATTTTATGAGTCACACGACGGATTTTTTGTATGGTCGAGTGTTTTCGTCGAAAGCCAAGTTGGTGGTTAGGTATTATATGTTTACGTTCTATAATAGGTAACAGTCGCTGGCACAGGAGCTTCTCGAATATTTTTGACAGCACTGGAAGTAAGCTAATTGGTCTATATGATGCTGGATTATATACATCTTTACCAGGTTTTGGAATTGCAATGACTTCAGCCACTTTCCATACTTTAGGAAAGTAATTTAATCTAATTGTCGCGTTAAAAATATTACGTGTACCACTGCTTGAAGTGGTAGCTCCCTTAAAAGTTTTCCGTCATTTTTGTCATATCCGGATGCTTTTTTGGGCTTTATGTCGTGCTGTATACATTTGAGTATTTCATTTGTGCATGTTTTTTTTAGGCGAGTTGGCTGGGGAGGGACTGTCGAGTTTATATGACAGTCATCTTCGTTGATAGTTTCATCATCAAATATTTTTCATAATAATTCTCTAGAACTGTCGCCTTGTCTAGGTTCGTTACTGCCCAAGATCCATTGTCCATTTTTATAGGTGCCTGGTGTATTGTTTTATTTGTCAATTTTTTTAAAGCTTTCCACAGGGAGTAGTCGGTAAAGCTTGTCGGAGTTAGCCTCTGTAAATACTTCGTAATTTCATAATTTTTCTAATTTTGGAGATATTTTTTAATTTCTTTAGTTGCCTTGTCATATTTATTTTTCGGGAGATCTGCAAATGGTCCATGCTGTTTTCAGTTTTCGTTTTGTACATATCAATTTGCGAAGCATAGGGGTTGTGTATCGCTTTGCATGGTGCATTATCTTGTCCGGAGTTTCTTGAAATACTGCCTTCTCAATGGTATCGTTTAGGTGGACTATAGCTGATTCTACGTTGTCGGATGATCTTAGTGGAATGCTTGTATTTAAGTTTGTGTTAATGTAGTCGAGATAGGTACCCCAGTCAGTTTTGTTGTTGTGCAATAGTTTAGAATTGGTTCTGTTCACTTCAATTGAATTAAGTTCGAGTAGTATAGGTGTATAGTCTGACGATAGTTCCAGTCTTGATGTTATTACACATTTATTTAAGTCTATGTCGTTGAGTATATAAAAGTCAATGAGGTTTGACTTTTTATTTTTGTCTGTTGGCCAATACGTGGGTTTGCCGGTACTAAGTTGTTTAGCTCTTGCTAACAGCAGTGCACCCTGTAGGTTTTTATCTTTCTTGTTTGATATTCTGGAACCCCAGTCTGTATGCTTCTCATTGTAGTCGCCTGCACCTATAAAGCGTTGTCCGAGAGTTTTTAAGAAGTCAAGGTATTGCGACTGTGAGATATTATGCTTTGGTGGGCTGTACACAGCTGTTATTCTTAGTGGTCTGGATGAGTCGAAGATTTGTATGCTTGTCGACTGGATATAGGTTTCTTGGAATGGAAGCAGTAAGTTATGTTTAATGTTTTGTTTAATAATGATAGCAGTCCCACCGTGTCCTGTACCGTCGGGATGGCTTGTGTGGTACATCTTTTATCCACGTATGTTCATGTGCTGGCTACTTGTATTGTGTGTTTCCGATATCAAAGCAATGTCAGTGTAGTTGTTGTGTAGGAAAAGCTGTAGTTCATTCAGGTGATTTTTTAATCCGTTTGCATTCCAAGTTAAAATCTTTATTTTAGTGTCCATTCTTGTTGTCGAATATGATGTTCATCATATTACCCATTTACTCTTATTACTCATACTTGTTTTATTATATCTTTTATTTCCACAAAGTTTTTGGAAAATGCAGTCTTTTTTTCTGCGTTTTTACTAGTCTCGTTTTTGTTGGTTTCGTTTTTATTGTGTTCCTGATCTTTTTGTTGAGTTGTATCTCTTTATTGTGTTGTACCCCATTTGTGTCGTTTCTGTGGTTACTGGCTGCTGTTAGGGCGTACGTTATTCCAATTTTAACTTTGTTTGATGTCTGTTCTACTACCTGATGGTCATCTTTTTTAGCGTCTTTCTCTTTTAGTGAGGGACATCTTTTAATTTTTAGGTGTTTGTATACGTCACATCCCTTATTCGGTTCGGCTGTGTGTGAGCCGCCACAAAGACCACATTTAATATGATCTGCACTTATTAGTTTGCAACGCAATAGCAAAGCAATAGTCTTGTGCTTGCCAGCGCATTTCACACAGATCAGGTCTTTGTTGCAAAAATTTCTTGTATGACCATATTTTTGGCAGTTTGAGCACTGAGCTACCGTGCGTTTGTGGTGTGGTGGCTCAAAGATGCCTTTGGAACATAGGGGTGTGGTGATATTAAAGATTTCTCTAATATTTGTTATGGTTTATAGTTCAATGAAAAATAGCGGCAGGGGTTTCTTTGTCAGTTTTTGTTGTACGTTGTGTATATTAATAACGTCGTGGCCTAGTTCAGATAGTTCATTCTTTAGTTCGTCAAAATCAGTGGCGTAGTGCATGTTCCTTAGTACAGTCTTGACTCCCCTCTCCTCTTTGTGTGTAAAGGTGTAGTATTTAGTATGGTTATTTCTAAGCATCTGAACCACCGCCGAGTAGTTTGACGAGTCGTTTGTCTGTACGCATACTTCGTTGTTTTTAAGTGTTTTTAATATGTAGTTGTGTAGTGGCTGGGAAAAGGCATTTTAAACACTAACAAAAATAATCTCTCATTAATTGCCAATAACTCAAACGTTGTTAGTCTAGTAGATGACTCACATGATGAGCTAGGAAATAATCAAGACTGTAATACTCCCAGCTTTTCCCCTGTTGAAATTCAGGACATAATTCGCTCCCTTAAAAATATGAAAGCTCCAGGACAAGACTCCATACCAAATGTGCGCACTAAAAACTTGCCAAAAAATCCAATCGAATATCTCTCTGACATATTCAACTACTCTGTCCCTAATAGTTGTTTCCCATGCAAATGGAAAGATGCTAAAATTATAGCTATTCCCAAGCGCGGTAATCCTCCTGATACTCCTAATAGCTATCGTCCTGTTAGTTTACTGTGCGGCTTCTCAAAAATTTTAGAACCCTTTATTAGGATAAATTATATTCGCATATAGAAGCAAACGGTATCCTTGCGACCGAACAGTATGGCTTCAGGACAAAACTTAGTTGCATCCAACCACAGACTCAAAACGTTCGTCAAGCAGGAGTTATTACTCAAAAAAACGAAGGCAATATATTTTACAAACAAGCGTAAGGATTGTTTTCTGCCAACCTCTTACCTTCTAGTTGACTAAAATAGCGTTCCATGGGAAAATAGGGTAAAATACCTTAGACACGAAGCTAAAATTAAATATACACGTAGCCAAAACAATAGACAAAATTAATAAAACTACCTGCATCCTCTACCCATTGCTGCATTGTCACGACATAGAGGCGATTGCTCCGGACAGGACAAATGAGTGCTCAATCAACCAAAACTCCTCACCTATCTCTTCAAACATCGCAAACAGTACCATGGTTGCAATGTCGGAATCTGCATCCGACATTTCAACAGCCTTGAATATCAGCTTCGATGTTGTGCTCCTGGCCTGGCGGCACTTATGTACCTTGTGATGTCCTCTTGGACTCCAGCTGACAGCTGCACTTCATCAGGACAGGACTCGCTAATCTACTCCAGTTAAAAAAGACAAGGTGTTCTACTGGCGCATCGGATATAGGCGATACTGCATTCGTAACTGATGGGCGCACAGTCAACTTATGCATCAAGTCACTAATAGCAGACTATTCAACCAGCTTCACAGCCGTCCTTGCATCAACAATAACTGATAACCAACCGAGCTTCAATTTAGACACATCGGACTGGAACATTCCTCGCAATATTCAATTAGAGGACCCAGGTTTTGCGAAGTTTCAACGCAGAGATGCTCTCATTGGAGCCAGAATTTTTTTTTTTTTTTTTTGACATGTTTGCTGTTGGACAGATGCGACTCAAGACTGCCAATTCTACAAAATCGCGGTTGGATGGATCGTATCTGGCGGCGGGCTGCATAGTTACAACAATTCATATTTATTGCTCACACCGTTCCCGCCGAAGGCATTGATCCTTATCACAAGCATTAGTTGGTCATGCTTTCACGTTTTTAGAAATTGGAGAGCTGCTCGATCCCATCAAAAGGGCAACGAAGGAGGAACTTGACTTTGAGGCACACTTTAAGTTAAACTATTCCCCTTTAGACTCTGACAAGTACTCTGTTCTATTGCCAATGCTGCAAAGCCCGGAATTGCTTAGGGATTCCTATTAACAGGCCCTGCACCGAATTCAAAACCTCTAACGCAAATTGATACGCAATCCGGAACTCCAGGTTCAGAATTGCAAGTTATGAAGGAATATCTTGAACTAAATCAAATGTGGCGCGTGGAAACAACCGACCAGGGCCTATGTAGATATTTCTTGCCCCATCATTCTGTTAATAAAGAAGACAGTATAACAACCAAACTCCGTGTCCTATTCGACTGTTCAGCGGCATCGTCTTCTGGATACACGCTAAACGAGTTACTAATGGCAGATCCCACAATTTAGCAAAACTTATTCCACATCTTACTTCGCTTCCGAACATTTCCGGTGGTCATCACAGGAGACATTTGCAAAATTTATCAACGCATCCGAGTGATGCCACCAGACAACTACCTTCAGTGCATCGTCTGGCGCGATTCTCCCAAAAAGGACATTAATATCTACAAGTTAAACAAGGTGATATGGCACTAAGTCTGAATTGTTTTTATCCGTGAGAACGCTGCATCAATTGGATATCGACGAATCTACATCCTATCCTATTGGATAAAAAACTTTTCTTCGTGAGTTCTACGTCGACGATGTCATCTCAAGTGGCTCTACAGAAGAAGAAGTCATCGGAATCATGAAGCAAACCACCAAACTAATCAGCAAGGGCAAATTCATCCAGAGAAAATGGTGCACTAACAGCTCAGCCGTGCTGTCACAAACTCCTGATGCTGAACGTGAAACATTTCTAAAATTTGACAATGGGACGGACATCACACAAACTCTTGGACTCGTCTGGGATCCGTACAGAGACAATTTTTTGTTCTCGTTCATTTGCCAGACGCTTCCGACCAAACATTGCAAACGCACTGTGTTGTCGATGATCGCGCATCTGTATGATCCTCTCGGACTTATAAATGCCGTAATTATTAAAGCTAAAATCTATCTACAGAAGCTGTGGAGGGAGCAACTCGCTTAGGACGAAAGCCTTCCACCTTATCAGTGTTGGTTCAAATCTGTTGACAAAGATAAGTGAGGAACCATCCAGTTTAACCTCTTCATCGCAAGTCTCATCTGCGCTATTCAGTAACTCACCAGCAACATGGAATGGCCCTACGTTCCTGCAGCAATGAAACCTGCCGACATACTATCTAAAGGAACTTCACCTGGTGAGCTCGTGCGATCTTCACTATGGTTAATGGAACGTCATTTTTACTCAACAGCAGTGACAGCTGGCTGGCGTCATGTCTACTAGTTCGTGCTCTTCCTGAGGTGCTCAAGATAGAATTGATTATCTCGTCACCGTACGTGGACACTGTTACATGCTGCAAATACGTCAACTCGTAAGCTTCAATGCAGCGCACTTAAGGCTACGTGGCTAATCTCATAGCGCATGGCAAATCAGATGGATTAACAACGTCACATTTACGTGGTGGTACCCAACTTTTAATACGTGTGGTTCAGAGGTCTCATATGCGGAAAAACTTCAAGGCGCTGAAGACAAATCAACAAGTCAAGCTCTCTAGCAACATACACTCCCTGTCTCCGTTCTTGGACAAATTCGGATTGATCCGAGTTGGTGGCCACTTAGTCAACTCAGCCTTGGAATTTGAAGCTCGTCACCCCGTCATCCTACCCAAGAAACATCCACTGTCTGACGCAATCGTAAGTCATTATCACCACAAAAGTCTCCATGCAGGCCCACAAGCCCTGCTAGCCGCAGTACGACTTTAATATTGGCCTGTTGGAGGCAGGAAAACTATAGCTCACATATGTGCATCCGCAACAGGCCTCGTCTCGTGCAGCATATCCTGGCAGAGTTGAGAAAAGATCGAGTGAAGCCTTCACAAGCTTTCCATGTGACTGGCATCGATTACTGCGGACCGTTCTTTTACAAGCCCGAAGCTCTCAACAAACAGCCGGTCAAATGATACATCTGCCAGTTTTTCGTTTTGCTACAAAGGCGGTTCACCTCGAACTAGTCAAGGATCTCTCTACCGCGGCATTTATCGGTGCGATGAAGCGATTCATCTACACCCGTGGCCGGCCTATGAAGTTTTGATCAGACAACGAAACGAACTTCGTGGGAGCCAAGAATAAATTAGCCGACATACTCCGCATGTTCGATAAATGTTGCCAAAATGCTATCAGTGACTTCCGCCGGGGAGACATCATGGAATGAAGCTTCATACCACCTAGATCACCGTATTTTGGTGGCTTTTGGGAGGCGGTGGTCAAGACGGCTAAATACCATTTCTACCCTTGCGTCGCATTGTCAGCACTCGCCTTCGACGAGTTGCGGCCACTAGTATGTTAGATTGCTGCAATACTAAACTCACGGCCCCTAGTGCCAATTTCAGAAAGCCCTGATGCTCTTGACGTTTTGACACCAGGAGTGCAGTACATAATTCTCGATTTAGCAGAATCACAAGAGAAGTCACAGATCTCTCAACAGAAGAGTTGGTTGCAGCCCGAGAAAATGATGATGCGTTTAGAAAGAAAATGAGAGATGTGGTGACCCATACCAACAGAAGAGAGCAGTCACAGCGGAGAGACGATGCCAACTCTCACACACGAGACGACAAGTGCTCTTAATTGTGGTGTCCGAATTACAATTCAGTGTGAGTGGAGACTGACAAAATAAGATACACGTGTACAAGAACTCATGTGTAATTAATAAAATATATGTTTTAATTGAACCCTCGTGTTGTTCGACATGCTCACGAGATGCTAAGTTGTTCTGAAAATCAATAATAATTTGGTTGTAGGAACAATAAACTGATGGTTTATATCACTATTTTTACTGTTACTTTTGTTTCATCAGTTTGATATTCAGAACGTCCTTAATACTAGTACTTATATGTCTGTGGAAGAAAATATGAATACGTAATTCTTAATATCGATTCAGCATGTAGTTTTTCCAATTAAAGGACCATAAGAAAAGGTTTTCCTCATTTACCAAAGAAATGTGAACTTATTTTTACATTTTCTAACAAGATACTCTATCGATACTAATAGATTTTCCTAGCCGAAATCGAGTTTCGCTTCATAAACTTCTAGTAATATAAAATTAAGTACACTCTCTTTATATAGATTTTTTTATTATTATTATTTTGCAATCTCATTTCCAAATTCAGTTAGTATACCTCCACCCTCTCCAGGTTATTGATTCTACTTTTTTATAGCTCTTTGTGTATCCTAATTCAATAAGTATTCGCGTTTTTTATGGTTATGATTAAATGGTGTTGATACCCATTTCAGGCTTGTGAAGATGGTTATGTCAAAACGAAGCGATCAAGGAAAAGCGAGCAGAAGGGCCAAAATAAATTTTTAATCCAAAATGTACCACCGCGGATACTTTTTAAATTACCCAACATATATAAATTTTATTAAAGTTCATCCTCTTTAAATCTTGTGGTTTTCCTCAGATCAGAAGCAACACAAAGTGGGACAAAAACAAAACATTGCACCTTAGAGCCATTTAAAAAGACAAAAAAACATTTCAAATTATTGCATAAAAAAGTCACTGGCCCGCGAAACCATACTCTTTTAACAATTTCAGTGTGTAAAAGCTATTTGTCGTTTAAATACGCAGCTCTAATTTTATATATATATGTGGCAACCCGACTCGCGCACAGATAACTCTGTGGCGAATTATTAACAATACTTAAACGAGGCCTTTCGACAATCTCTTCCTCAAGAGCTTCCGGCTCGAACGCACACTCTGCTTCGTGATCGCTCACTTAAAAACATAAAATCAAAATTAATTGTTATACATCATAAGTTAATAAACATCTAATATTTATAAATTTTACCCAAATTAATGACTTTGACGTGATCAGCATTACAACGAACCGACACGATCACTACAATTGAACATCGACTCGGTCAACTCAGCTCCCAGCCATCATGTTTAACACAAAGAAATTTGGCATCGCATTTTCAACAACCGCCAAATCAGAGAAGCATCGGCATTGCGTAAGTAAAATGAAAATTGCTACATAGTGGAAATATCGGATAAGACCTCCCCAAACGCGACCGCCGGCAATCCGTCCACAGCAAACGAGGATCAGAAGCGAGTGTATCCGTAGCTTACGCCAGACTACCAGTTCCAACTGTGAGCATTGCGAATATTGACGCATGGTTCACGACGATGGAATTTTGGTTAGAGGCTTCTGCCATAACCAATGACAGACAGAAGGCGACCACAATTTTAGCGTCGTTGGACCCGAATGTCATCGGCCAGCTTACAGAAGTTATTTCTTCGCTACCCGCCACTAATCGCTACCAGTTCGTGAAGCAACGCATAATAGAGCTCTTGGCCGACAGTGAGCAGCGCCCTCTCAACAGGCTTCTGTCTGAATTTCCTCTTGGCGATAAGGAGCCCTCCGAACTGTATTTCGAAATCAAGCGAGTAACTGGCTCTACCATCGGAGAAGCCGCATTGAAGGGACTTTGGACCAAAAGATTGTGCGATGCAGCCCTGCCAGTAGTAGCAGCTCCAAGAGGACCCACCGCAGAATTCACAAAAATAGCTGACTCAGTGGTCGATGCTATCACCCCACAACAAAGGGTATTCAGCGCAGCGCACAATATATTTATACTGCAGAGGCAGCATTAGCCGAGCTACCAAAAAAGCTCGAAACGACGTCAACACATTCGCGATCTCGCAGTTAGTCGCGGTTAGGGCAGAGACCACGCCACCGTTCATATCAGCAGCCATCAATTCCGGTACTTGTTGTCAGCCTAATTCCGGTACTTGTTGGTACCATCGCCAATTTGGCAGCAGCGCGAAGAAATGTCTCAGTCCATGCGAATAAGCACGCCACACCGCTAGACCGTTTCAAGGTAAACTTTCCTTGTTGATGCAGGCACCGACGTTTTTATCTTGCCGCTCACCGCCAAAACATTCGACATACGCCCAAAATACACGATGGTGTGTGGCCAACGGTTCGCAAATCAAGGTCATCTGCGAAAAGCGAATTAGGCTCGATTTAGGAGAGCAATTTTTCGAGGATAATCGCTAATGTCACTTCTCCAATCATAGGTGCAGATTTCTTACGGCACTATGATCTTCTCATCGACATGCGGCGAAATCTCTTCATCGACAACGTGACCAAATTAAAATCGCCTGACCTCGACGCCTGTCGCCACAGATGTTAGCAGCAGCACGAGCTAAATTCGACTTCTTATTCAAATCGAAAATATGTCGAACTTCCTGCAGTAATTAGTCAAACCCGTTGCCCTTGATCCGTAAGAAAGGCGGCACGTGGAGACCATGCGGAGACTAGCGATATTTGAACCCACAAACCGTGTCGGATCGCTATCCTTTACCGTATTTAAGTGACTTTACCAGCAACCTTCACGGTTAAGTAATTTTTTCAAAGATCGACCTTCTCAAGGCTTTTCACCAAGTGCCGATTTGCGAGGAAGACATTCCGAAATCAGCCATAACACCTTTCGGCTTGTTCGAATTTAAATTCCTCATATTTGGTCTCTGCGCTCAACCATTTCAGCGACTGATCAACGAAGTCCTACGAGGTTTGGATTTTGCCTTTCCATTCATCGACGACATCTGCATAGCTTCCATCTCGCCTGAACAGCATCGCCATGATCTTCGGAAAGTATTTCGTTTCTATCGGAAAACCATCTCGTGATGAACTTCGCCAAATGCGAATTTGGTAAACGCAAGATCTTGGACATCTGGTCAACGCTCAAGGAATCCAGTTTCGTCATTCGAAACTTTCCTAAGCCTTCGTTGGTGAAAGATCTAATAAGCTTTCTAGCGATGACCAACTTTTATGGGAAATTCTAACCACGCGCGATTTCGTACCAGCTCACTCTTCAGAAAATGATTCCAGGCAACAGAAAAAACGACCGCGCGCCTCTAAGTTTGGACGCTGTATCCGAACGAAACTTCAGTCAGTGCAAGAAGGAATTATGTAACGCGATGGTATTGGCTCATCCGCTGCACGGGGCCCAATTAGTCTTTCATTCCGACGCATCTGTTACAGCCGTCGGCGCTGCTCTTTATAAAGTGGTCAACGGTCATTTGCAACCTTTAGGGTTTTACTCTAAAACGCAACGCAATTACAGCACGTATGACCTCGAGCTAACCGCCGTTTACCAGAGCATATGGCATTTGCGCTTCAATCACCACCGGCCAAATACCAACCGCCAGATGAACGTTTTTCGCACGTCAACATCGACATCGTTGGTCCATTTCCATTGTGTGAGGGACAATGACATTGCTTGACAATGATTGACCGCTACACTCGCAGGCCGTCACAAGAGCCTTGTTATCGCATTGGGTATCGAGATATAACATCACGTATAACATCAGACCGCGGTAGGTAATTGGAATCCTCCATTTTCGCCGAACTCGTGTCTGCCACTGGAACGACGCATCTTCGCACTACCTCTTACCATTCGCAATCTAATGGACTAATCGAGAAATGGCACCGCACTTTTAAAGCAGCAATCCTGGCTCATGACGTCAGCAGATGGCCTCATTTCTTGCCCATTATCTTCCTTGGTCTGCGAGTTGCTTATAGGCCGGATATCAACAGTTCAACGTCCATGATAGTTTACGGTACTACGCTGAAGATGCCACTCGAATTTTTTTTAGCATCCAAGGCCTCAGAACCATCCAGCTGATTGTAGCTGTAGCTGATTTTTTAAGAGCCATTCACAAATTGCGTCCGACCAAGTCCGCTTTCCACTGGGCACCGAAACTTTTTGTTTCCCCACAGCTGCGTTTATCGATACACGTTTTCGTGCGCAACGATTGCGTTCGACAATCGCTTTCGTCGCCCTATGATGAACCGTACTCTGTGTTAGAGAAGTCGGACAAATTTTTCAAAGTGCTAGTGAAAGGAAGAAAATTAACATCAGCATAGATCGTTTTGAAGCCAGCTTTTTCGACGCCAGCTGAAACAAAGGCTGTTTGCCTCCTCAGCCTTCTTCGCAACAAATTTCGACAAAACACATTATGTCCAACCGTTTAGTTAGATTTCAAACGTAACCTGCTGTTTTGTCTAGGAGGGGAATACTGTGGCAACCCGACTCACGCACAAGCGACCCTGTAGCTGTACTTAACCGAGTCCTTGTAACACTCTCTTCCTCGCGAACTTCCGGCTCGAACTCACGCTTCGCTTTGTAATCGCTTATTTAAAAACAAAATCAAAATTTATTGTGATACATCATAAGTTAATAAAGCGTTAATATTTAAAAATTGTATCCAAATATATGTCCGCCCACTCTATAATAATATAACGTTAGTAACGATTATACTGAACTAATAGCTTAAGAGTATGTCCCTGGCTAACTGGCTGATGATTGCATTTACCTCTGGCTGTTTATGACGTTACTGGTATTACTGCTCATTGAGTATTACACGTATGCGGTGACATACTAACGACCCGAAAGCCGGGAGACCATTGTTTGACCAACGGGTTTGATTTTGTCTGCTCCTGACGGTCCTTCTCTTGCATCTGTTCGAACAGCCGACGCTGGTTCTCTTTGAACTGTTGAATGGGATCATCAAATTGACGATAGTAGTGCAGCACTTCGCGCACATCATCCACTTCGTTTTGTGCGATATACAAAGGGGCGGATAAAATATCTTAAAATTTATAATGGTATAATGGTGAAGCGTAAAACATACTCTTTAAAAAGGATACTAAATTAAAGAGTTGTACATCATCGTCATTGCCCAGCCAATGTGACATTTTGAAAGTATTCTCCGGATGCTTTTTTGTTGAATTGTGGTCCCAGTCGATAACAATAACCTGAAGCATTAAAAGAGGATAATTATTATGAATCGAAAAATTGTTTTGATCTTACATACACGTTCCAGATCGCTATTCAGTTTATACAAATTTTTGATATGATGTCCATCAACGAAACGTGTAGCATCGCGTACCAAATGATACATTATGTAACCATTTGTATCGAGTGCATCGAGTATGACAAAAACCGTCATACTCCGCTCAGCTGTAAATACCACAATCTCAAAGTCTTGAGCACATTCCTGAAGAAAATTATCACCGCCCGGACGTTTCTTGAAACGGCCTGTTATTGCCAGACTATGTTTATGCTAACTATGTCTACGTTAACTCCTCCCCTTCTAAGCGAGGGGCTGCATAGTCCTCTAAACCACGGCGGTGCAGTTTGCAACTCCTCCGCCGATGATGTTGTATTGAGGGAAGCGTACACTTTTCCCAGAGAAGGTGACTTTCTACAGACTGTCTTAGGTGCAGTATATTTAATTATAACATATAAATTATCCTTATTTTGTAATATGAATGCTAGTATTTGTAGATTGCTAATCAATTATTTCTTGTGATCAGAAAAAAAGGATAAGTAATATAAAAATATAAATGGGAAAATATGTTCTTATGTATGTAAATTGGAAGAAAACTAATATATATATATATAAATGTTTAAAAGCAAGTTCAAAAAATATGTGAAGCGAATTAAGGTGAATTCTAATAAAGGGATCCATACAAAACGAGAATAAATTGTGCAAATGAAAAAAATAAAACAAATAAAAATATAATTACAGCAAAAATAAAGGGGAATGCGGCATGCGGATGCAGATCGAACTCAACAAGAAAATATATGCACTCATGCAACTTAAGATAATATAAAAAAAACAGTTACTCACAGTTTTTCGCATTGGTTCCCTGATGAAAGTGCTTCCACGAGGATTCTCCGTTGAACTTTATTGAAATTTGAGATCCCGTTAGTACATATATCTTAAGTCCGTGTGAACCGCACTATCATGTCCCACTTACTTTTCTTCTCTTTTCGCGATCGTCTGGCAACTGTAACCTTCGCAGTAAGGCATACACTGAACAGTCGTATATCTTGTGCTGCCCAAAAACCATCAATTAAGGTGTCATACCAATTGCTGAGTGCACTGCCCATCGCAAAGCCGACCCTATATAGCTCAAGTGTTCATCCCAATGCTTTTGGTCAGGATTCACATACGCCTTCAATGCGCAAATAATTGATTGGTTCACACTCTCCGATGCATTAACCTGCAGTGAATGAAATGCGGAACAACTATGCGATATTTTGTAACTATATAAAACTTTGCGAACTCTGCTGACTTAAACTGGGAACCATTATCGGATACCACCGTCTCCGGCACACCAAACAGGTGAAACAACTCTCGCTCTAAATATTTTAAAACGAGGTTAGTCTTTTCCACAGCCTTGAGGAACACAAATTTTGAAATATGATCTAAAACGATAAAATATGCCCTGATTTAGAACGCGGATACGGCCCCAAAAAGTCGAAGTAAAGACGTTGAAAGAATCTATTAGTCTCTTGAAATTTGCCCTTTGGTAGTTTTACAATTTTCA
>JAWNKX010000381.1:0-33271 GCA_035041755.1 Cacoxenus indagator
TTTTTTTCTACAAAATTTTCTAAATTTCAAGTCTCTACCTTTATTTTTGGAGTTTGTGACAAACAAATCCACTTCTTCCTCATAGTGTACTGGAAGTGTTTTTTCCCGCAAACTCCATACAAGTCCATGAACGTGGTTTCTACTTTTTTTATAAAAAGCAGAAGCACTGGCTTAAGCTAACTATCTGTCTGTTACTAACATCATCATACTGCTGACTACTGAACGCGCTTCACCCATTTTAAATTGGCTGTCTTGACTCCTCCTGTAAAATTATAGTTTTTCGTTTTATTCATTCACAAGCCTACCTTTTTTTAAGCTTATGGTAGTCCCCGCCGAGAGAGGAACCATAACTTTAATTGAACGAATATTTTAGTTCAAATTAGTTCCTTTCAATGTATATCCAAATTAAGCCAACAACTATATACAAATGGTATACTGTTCATATTGTCTACGCCACAACTTTTTTAATTATGGAATAAAATAAAGCAAAGAAATAAAATGAAAACCTAGAAAAAATATTTAAAGAAAATGGCGGCGAGACGCTGTCTTCGTAATGACTCAACATGGCTGCATTGCCATGTGCCATTAATTTTGCTAATAAAGACAAGAAACTAAAACTGAATGAAAGAGAAACAAACAAACTAAGACATATGGTTATGGTCCTTCAGTTATGTCGGAGTTGCAGTATTCTTCTCACCAAAAAGGTGTCATTAGATGGAGAGACGGTCAGCGGATATTTTTATCATTAAACGCGGTCTCTTTGATGATGGCAAAACAACTCTTTCTGAATAATTTGAAAACATCTCAAATGAGGGCTTTTTCTTCTTCTTAGATTTGACAGTCCTCTTTATCTCTAGTTAGAGCTTTCCAGTCGCCAACACTCAGCTTGTTCCATCCATCTTTTTCTTGGGCGCCCACGTTTTCTTCCTCCAATTGGGCGCACTATAAATGCCTTTTTGGCAGTCTTTCTGATGGCATCCTCATCACATGACCAATCCACCTAATACGTTTTGCCTTTATGAAACGTACAACATTTTGGCCGCCGATGTTTTCTAGTTCACTGTTGTATCGGATTCGATACGTTCCGCCTTCTAGGCTCACTGGGCCATATATTTTAATTAACAAGTTTCTTTCGAAAGTCAATAATTGATTGGTATTATATCTTTTTAATTTCCATATTTCTGCACCGTACGTAAGCACTGGTCGTATTAATGTTTTATACATTTTCATTTTCTGTGTCCTAGATAGAATTTTAGAGCGAATCAACTTAATTTTGGCGTAGTACGATAGCAATTGTTGAGTCTTTATTTTCGGATAACGTGAAACCCAAGTATTTGAATTCAGGTACGTTCTCAAAAACATAATCGCCGATTATCAAGTCATTACGAATTATGTTTTGTGATGATCGAATAATGTATTTTGTTTTGTCTGCATTGACATTAAGTCCTAAGGCTTTAGCTCTTTCTTCAAACTGCTTCATTTTGAGGATCAGGACATTTTCTCTTTTGGTGCATATTTTGAAAACTATGTTAAAGATGTTTCCATCTGAATTTGTCTCCTTAAAAACTGTATGGAGCATTAGATTAAATATTACAGCAGACAGAGCATCTCCTTATTTCACTCCGAACAATACTCCGAAAGACTCAGATACTTCACCTTGAACTATACTTTACTGGTCGTGTTTTCTAAAGTGCAGACAACTAGTTCAGTCTATCAGTTTCAATGGAATACCAAGCATTTGCAGATAGAATTTTATTGGTTTTCTATCTATACTATCGAAAGCCTGTTTAAAGTCCACGAAAAGGCAGAAAAGGTGTATATTGTGTTCATAAAACTTCTCAAATATTTGGTTCACCACAAAACCTTGGTCGACAGCTGATCGGTCGCTTCTGAAACCACATTGATACTCATCCATTATTTCTTCGGCGTAGATATTTATGCTTTGGTATATAATGTTGGTAAATACCTTATAGCCAGTATTGAGTAGGAATATACCTGTATAGTTTTGGCATTCAGCCTTATGGCCTTTTTGTTGAATAGGTACGATTACGCTTTTTAACCATTCATTAGGTATTTTATTTGTAAGTCATATAATTGTAATTCGAGTATGCATTTAATTGTTCAAAGCCTGTCCACCATATTTTAGTAATTCCTTAGGTATTCCATCTTCGCCACTGCTTTTATCATTTTTTAGTTTTGCTATAGCTGCTCTCACCCCCTCCAAGTTTGGTTTCTTAGCTTCTTTTCTCTTTTCTTGGTATTTGTCATAGTTTGCTCTAGTGGCTCTCTCAGTATATTTGCTTCTTGCTTCTGGTTTTATCTCATTTACTTCTCTCAAAAACTTGCACTGGGATCCTAATGCTTGCCTACCATCTTATCGGTGTCGTCTCAAATTGATCAACCTCCCTACCTTGTCTAGTCGTAGAACGGTCATTGGTGTAACTTTTATGTATAACCTCATTTATGGTAGTATTAACTCACCTTTCTTACTTAGAATGATTAACTTTAGTGTACCCGCACGTCCAACTAGAAACTATTCGCCTATTATTCTTCCCTTTTGTAGAGCTTCTTATTTGCAACATGATCCATTCTATGTCTTATGCAAATCTTTTAATACCCACTTTGGGTGTGCTGCTCCTCCCACCTCTTCTTATGTTATAAAAACTAAATTGTTGGCATCATTGAATTAATGCATAACTTATTTTCTATACTGTTAACCTAAATTTTTCCTCCTTGTTTAAATAGTCTATGTTATTGTAGGTATTGAATTCTAAATTTAATATTAGCTTTAGTTTAATCTTGCATGCTGATTATTTTAATGGCTGATGATGTTTTTATCTGTAGCCAAACATTTAGTACGTAGACATTAGCTTTGGTATCGCATGATCACCAAAGATATTAGCAATTAAGACCAGCTGAGCCCAGTCTATGTGACTGGGTGAATTTTGATGCCACCTGGGCCTGCCCCATGTGAGATCAGTGTGTGTCATTGCGTACCTACTAAGTCGATGATTACTTTTCTGCAGCTTTAGTCATACCACTCATCCGTCACTGGTCTTTTCTCGCCGATCATATCTTTTGCGATATTTATGATTACATCCTTTATTTTATTCCAGTGGTCATCAATATTCAAAACGCTTTCTGCGGCAAGGGTGACATCACTTCTTATATTATTCTCTACTGTGTTTTTATATTTAGTTATCAGTGCATTATTTTTATTATTGCCTTCTACATTAAATTTTAATTTCTTATAACCTTTACAGTCATTTACTTTCGATATTCGTTGGCGTATTTTAGACATCACGAGATAGTGGTCTGAATCACAACAAGCACCTCTATATGAACTCATATCTAAAACTAATGTGGTATGCCTCCTATCTAAAAGCACTTGGTCAATTTGGCCACATTACTGCCTGGTATTCTCCATGTCTGGAGATAACTCCGTTTATGGTATGGCTGGTGCTACTTACAAATAGACCGTGTGTGGCTGCGGAGTTGTATAGGCGTATTCCATTGTCATTTGTGTTATCATGTAGTGAACATTTTCCTGAAACATCTCTGATTATGCTTTCCTCCTTTCCAACCTTTGCATTAAAGTCACCAATGAAAAGCGAAACGTCATGTTTACTAATTTTGCTAAATAGCTCTTCGTGGTCATCATAAAATTTATCTTTAATATTGTCAGTACTTTCATCGGTGGGTGCGTATTCACTTACAATGGAAATATTTTGGAATTTCTCCTTCAGTCTTAGGTAGCATAATCGATCGTTGATAGGGAGAAAATTCATTATGTTTTTCCTTGTTTAACTATTTTATTATTATTAACTGTCGATGTAAAAACCCGTTCCCCTTTGGTCTTGGGACTCCGAACTACTGTAGAATATCCAATAAGCTCTTTTTCTTAATTATCCGCTTCTTTCCATTTCATTTCTTCCATTGCGCAAACATTCACTTGGATCTCATTAACTCATCTCCTATCTCTGCCATTTTTCCCGTCTGCAGCATACTCAATATATTCCAGGCACAAATTTTCAAATCGTAGTCCTTTAAACGTTGCGTTGGTCGACATCGAAGTTCGTTTCTCATCCGAGGCTGTGTTGATGTATCATGACTAGTTGCTTTAACTGGTATTAGGGTGTCAACCTAAAGACCAGCCCCTCGCGGGCATCTCACCCAATATCATTAGTTCCCAGTAATTCCACCAAAGTCTTTCTCTACACTGTAGAAGTCTGTTTGGTCTTCATACCAGGTTAACAGCGTCACCACCAGAAGGCGATGTGAGGGGATTGGAAAAAGAGGTGTGAGGCATCCCGTTCCTCGATCAAATTTACATTTTTTCCCGCCTATTACAATTCCAGATTAAATTAACGTCGAGTAAATCTGATAGCCACTTATACAAATGTATATCTTTGTTAGGATAATGGCACACATGACTGTGAAATTACATCAAAATTGTAAGGTTAGTGGTCAACAAATAGTTATGTTTGGTATGGGTATACTAACTAACAAGAATGAGGTGTGTCTCAAACCAGACCACGTTCTTGAAATATTGTCGTATCTAATTGAATCAAGCTGAGGGAGTGACGGGATAAAAGCCTTTGATAAAAATGACCTTGGCAATAAAAATACAAAGGAGAAATATACAAGGACGTTGTTAACAACGTAAATGCCCATCAAATATTGCTTACACATGCCGAGTATTGTCAGGAGCGAGAAAAGTTAATCAGTTTGTAATTTACCAATAAGACAATTATCACAACTACTCGTACACCATGGTACTTGAGACAATAATAACTTTGAGCCCACCTGCAACGCTGACGATTATGATGAAGGTTATCAACCAGAGCGGTGCCCCTTAACTGAGAAAAATGTATGGGCTTTGGATTCGATTTGGAATTGGAATATTTGATTGTATCTATCTACTCTTTGTAGTAAAGAAACCATTTGTGCTGACGACAAATTAAATATTCTTATTTATTTCCGCGTAACCGTCAAAAAAAACCTTAGACGGAAAATGACTTTAAACAATTTCAAAGGCGTTTAAGTGCTTTAAGAGTCATTTTACGCATTTCATAGAATATTCAAAATTTTTGGTTTTCGGATGCCATATTTTCAGCTGATGTACCCAATCCCAATCCGCTTACCCAATTGCCAACATTATAATGTGTCGTGTATATATTGTTTATTCCTTGTATCCTTGTATTGCCCCTTTGAAATTTCACACAATTATGAAGAACAGGTAAATAAACATATTGTTGGAAATAAAAGGAAAATAAATAAATAAAATTGTCCTACCATCCCCTTGGAGAAGCCATGGATCTCTTATTATATAATTTCCTATAAAAGGTTCTTATTATATAAACTTCAGTTTGGAAAGTGGCAAGCATTTTTAATCAACTTACGCAATATTGTTGGTGAATCTGAACCAGAAACCACTTTTATTAAAGAGATGAATACGAAATTTCTTAGAATTGAAGTCGCAAAATATGCAAGTGTAATGCATGCGAAAGCAATTAAAAACTGTTCTTTGAACTAATTGCTTTAAGGGTAGTTAAAGACTTGGCAAAGTATTTCACTCAAGCAATTACCAGATTATTTTGAAAAATACGAACTTTTTGCAGGCAATAGAAGATGATTTGAAAATGCATAACATTTCTGGAATCACTCTTCTGCACTTGAAATTGCTTGCGATGGAAATAGCGGAAACTTCTCAACTGAAAAAAATAATAAATAAAAATAAAGTGACTGTAAAAGTAATAATTTAATCTCGAATTATCACAGAAAGTAAAAAATCTGCGGAAAGAAACACTGGGCTGCAGGCAAGACCCCCAGTGAGGAGCTTCAAAGGTCAGATTACATTTCACAAAGTCAAAGTGGAGCAAAGCAAATCCCACCTAAACTTGTGCATACAAGAATGAATAATAACGTTAATTAAAATTGATATTAAAATGGTTTATAAACCCTCACAACGAAATACACGGAATACTCTTGAATTTCACAACTACGAGTACTCCCACAGGTTTCGCCGGAATGTGTTTATACCACCTTTGAGTGCGCCACGGTGTTGAGTTAACCGGCACTGAGGCTACTGCTGTTTCTGTGTTTCCTTTTCCACCTTTTCCACTGGCGTATCAGGCGTATCTTACAATTTAGTATATTGCAATTCTGGTATTGTACCGTTTCATCTTTACATTTCCCTCTCGCTTCTCTGCTTTAATAATACAATTTCTCGCTTCATTTCTAAGGGGCGGATTGGTATTAAAAATTTCATTATTTCTGCCCCGGGATTCCGCATTCTACGACAGAGATAAAAGAAAAATATGTAAGTGAAACAAAGAAGGAATACACCACAAATGCAAAAACTTGATGTTTGTATTTGTGAGTTGCTGGAAAATGTACAAACATTACTCTCTCTTGAGCACACACAACAGTATTGCGCTCTTTGTTGTGTTCTTTTGTATGTGATGTTAATCATTATGATACCTCATATTGTCATCACGTCATCGCATTACCGTTTTTTTATTTAGCATTCGATCGTTGAGCCGAAGTTGTGAAATAGAAACGAAGGGCACGCGCTGTTGTTTTTTAACAAGTTTCACTTCTACCACGCTTGAACTGCACACATGATTATTTTATTAGTTTTCTTTTCGTTTTGTCTTAATGTTCGTTTCTACTTTTAATTCTCACCTTCTAGTCTTCTCCCAACGAATGTTCGTTAGGCGTGCAGTGCGTTTGTTTTGGCATGATTTCCTTAAAAACAAGGCATGAATATTTTATTTCGCAAATGAAGTGTTTATTTACATGTTCGAAGTGAATCTAATGTCATGTTATACAAAAATAATGTAAAATCTCATTGAGCGGAGCACATGTTGTATTTGTTATTAAATATTATAGAATTGCGATGGCATTTCAAAAACACAATTCGATTCCTCGATCAACGACCCGAAAGCAGAACGTAAAATTACTCACAGCCAGACGACAACAACAATAATGTATTCCCTCATTATTCGCAATTCACAAAAATATTCGCAATTAAATAATGAAAAATATAATGCTTCTGATAAGCACTAGACTGAAGTCACTGTGTATGTAGACATAGCAAGCCCTACAGGCTTGGTTGATTTCGAAAAGAGAGGGACATTCGTACATACACAGATATTGAGATATGCTGTTGTAAGCCCACTATACTACAGAAATAATTTTAAGTGATGAAGTCATACCAACTAAGGGAACTACCTGATTTGTCTTGCCACTTTCTCATTGGCAAGTCATCACCTTGTTGATGTTATATGTATGGGGTTTCGATATGCACATGCCAAGCTCACAAGTTGCATTCACACTCAATCAATTTGAGTAGAACTTTATTGGTGTCAACTGAAATTTCATAAGCTCAATACGGTCCTTATTAGTTTTCGTTTTGCTCTTCAGTAAACAACCGACGTAGCTAGTAAACAAGGTCTACTTATCGTTGTACCTTCCTGACTAAGGTCATAAGATCAAATCTACTATTGGCCTGATTGCCACACGCAAAGGGCAAGAACTTGGATTAATTAACACCGTCACAGAATCTACGAGTGTTGTGCATTTATTGTGCGCACTGCCCCATGCATTTTCGTTTCCGAATTCGGTTTCACTTTCACGGTTCTACATTCTTTGGGGGTTCCCCTCAGATTTTCTTTTGTGAATTTTGTTCCGAATACATGTAATATTTTCTTTGAACTCATTTTGTGGCGGAAGTTTTTAACAGCAGCTGTCTTCGCTTTACTGTGTGATTTTGAACCCATTTACATAGCCGTCACTACGCATTGGGTTAAAATGAGTGGCGTTAGAGTAACTCATACGTATTATATATGGAAGCAAGCGACAAAGTGATATTGTTTGAAAAGACACCACCAGCGATTGTGAAAATTTGAAAAGCATACAAAACACTACATGAAGATATACGTACACTTGAAGTTGAAACCAATGAGAGAAGCAAATTTTACTATATCATAGGTCGACTAACAGAACAAAATGTATTTGATTATAGAAAACCAACCCACCGAAAATAAAACCAAGTTTGTATTATGGAGTCAAAATCAGTCAAATAATGTCACAATCAGAGAGGGGAAGATCAGGTTTTAGCAAGGCAGAACGGCTTTCTGGAAGTTGAAAGAGCTCTCAAGTCAGACACAGATACTCTTGCACATTTCGTTATTTTCTCTGCGAAACTTCAAGGGTAATCGAAGTAGTACGAATCTAATAGAAATAAAAAAGAAGAAGCTCACTTAAAGTTTCCAAAAAACTCATAGCAAATCAATAACATGTTAATCCTAAAGTCTATGCTGACTAGTACGGAGAAGCATCCAAACACAACCATGCTTCCTGTAAATTAAGTAAGGGGCTACAATCTTATCGGACCCCTCAAATTTTATGACGAGCCGACGCTATCTGACTATCTGATAGGTTGCACTCAGTGATTATTAAAAAGTAAAGATATTTTCAGAATACGATATTTCACATTTATGGTATAGGGATCTATTTAAAAATTTCCTGCAAGGGATTGTTGTTTTCAGATCGATTAACTGAGAAATCTCACGAACTGCCTAAAACCATTCTCCTTCATTTAGCTCCTCATGTTATGTACTGAAAATCTGTGCCGGCGACTTCGTCCGCAACCAATGCAAATGTACCTCTGTAAGGAGACATTGCATTGCAATCAAACAGAGCAACAGACAAACATATAATGTAATAATCATATTTAACTATAAATTCAGTAAAAATTGTTGCTATTATTATTGCTGTTGTTTGCATTCTTATTTTTACTCACGTTTTACATAACCGACGCTCTTGATGCGCTTATCTTTGATTCTTGCACATTTTTTACAAAGAAGTATTCAAATTTAATTTAAATTAATATTTATTGATTTTGTTATGATTGTTTTAAACTAAACGCAACATGTTATTCCCAATAAATCCTCTTATATTTCAGTAATTTTATTTTGAATGTCATGAGTGACTTTTACTTGATGCATGCACAAACATTGCACGTCTACGATAGATATAATTTATTGTAGATAATATTAAAACAAGTATCTCACAATTTTCTACTACAATATAATTACCCCATCATATCCGTAACGTCTGTTGACATTTAATCAACTCAACAATAACTTACTGCTGACATTTATCAAACCTACAAAACACTTCACCGCAAACACCACGAGGAATTGAATGCCGCTAACTGCAACTCCGAGAATTTTTACCCACCCACCCACAGTCTTATTTCCATCAATCAGTCTAGACCCAGACAACCACAAACTAGCTAAACACGCGTTTTGCTAAAACCACGATCAAAACCATTTCCCATGACGTTTCATGACAAAGCAAGGGTTTATGACGAATGCTTTGCTCGGACATTTTATTTATTTTGATTATTTATTTTTTGTTGTTGTTGTTGTCTTTTAGCATAAGCTCTTATAGCCGGACACATCACGTTAGCGGTTTTGGTGTTAGTGAAATTATTAGCAGATAACGATAAAAGTGGCAACTTAATTTTTAATGAATTTTGCAGAGTGGAACAAGCAAGCTTGAACAATAAACTTAGAGCAAATGTGTTCGGGGAAACTACTTGAAAAATTAATGAAAATAAATTTTAGGTCAAAAAGCATTTATTCCCTATTGAGAGAAGAAGTGAAAATTAAATTTTTTAAAAAATTAATCGACATCTTTGAGGTCAGCATTTATGTTAAGCCAATGAAATTATGCGGAGAATTTGAGGGTGAAATGGATGGTGTTTAAACCCTACTTAAAACTTTGAAAATAAATTATGGTAATTCTGTTGTCTGCTTCGGTGTGAGATATAAAACTGCTGGCGGGTATATTTTTTAGTAGTGAGAAGTTGCTCACAAAAGCCATATATGCAAATTTTTGCTATTGACTCGGGAGCTAAGAAAGCAGATAGACATAACAAACACTTGAATGATAAATGGAAAATTGAACCTAGAAATAAGGTTATAGGCATATCTGATTACGTGCTTACATATGTGATCCAACTGGAAGAATAATAGACAAAGGCCTTCATAGTGTAGATACAAACACAAACACATAAAGTATCGACAAAATACCTAGAAGCATGCTACATATGCTCGCTTATATGAGAATTTCATTGTGAAACGGACAAGCCGCTTGGTCTACAGCTACTCATATATGTGAACAATAGTCTATAGTGATCACACGTGATCAGAGTTTAAACTGAAAAACTTCAATAGTCAAATATATCTGTGTGAGCTAAAATGCTATTGGACGGAGGGTAGCAACTGCCATAACTAAACAACCAACAAAGTAAAAGAGAGAGGCTTTAAACTCTGAATTTGTTGTATTTGGCTTTGCGTTTGTCTATGGTAAAATGTTGCCTAAATATAAACAAAAGAGTGTTGTAATGTTGACTTCAACTATTACATTTTTTAACTAAACCCGGTAAGATTACCGCCCTCTGGACGAAATGCGGAGTTCGCTTATCCAAAACCAGTTAACATGAAGACAAGACTTTAATAATACCCTAGAAGAAGTCGAAAGGTTTATGGCGACCCCTTTCCCATTTGATTGTGTCAAAAACAGAATAAAATAACTCGATGGCTGAATTGAACATTTATAACACACACTCGTTGTGTTAAGCCACTTACATACTCGCTTTCCTTTCTGGTTCACGTTTATTAAATTTCTTCACGCAGCATACAAAGAAACGGTAAACCAAATGCCTGAAACTAAGTTCGGTTGTTCCGGAGAAAATACTTTTGGGGTTGCTAGAACACATAAACAAACTGAAATATGATTGCTCTTATAATGGAAGTGCTTAGCTCGTGCAAACTATGACATTCTTTTAGGGTCAGTTAAAGTTAAAATAGTGTATCACATCTCATAGCCTTTTTAACCAAAAGTTTTAGATATTTTCCATTTCCAAGTCAACTTGAAAACTCATTGCCTTTAAGGACGGGTCAACGTTCTGGTGTATGAAGCCACATCCTCATGATTGTGGCTCCTGCACAAAACGGAAACCAAGTAATCTCCTTGCTGCCATCAATAGAATCTTAACTGGGCTCCCCATACATTTTACACAAGATTGCGCAACTAATAACAACTTTATCAATATCAGAACACTTCCCTTTCCGTATCATGTTTGCAATGCTTGCAAATTCACCAGCTCAAAGTCAAACAACATTGAACGTTAAGCTTGAGGATTTTCACGCGACATTCAACACCATCCCCGACTTGCCTTAATATAAAAATTTAACAGCAGATTTTATCAACGGTCTCCAATGTCGGAAATGAAGTCAATAAATAAGCAGCTTCAAGCATTTTATTGGTTTAAATCACCCACCAAAAACTACAAGATTGTGTTTAAAGGCACGAAAATATTTTTTAGTAAATGTATCTTATTGCCACGGTAAGTACGAAATATCGTACGTCGAAGTCGTGTAGAGTTCACTGCAAAACATCGAAGGAAGCACTTGCATTGTGTCCTCTTTGAAGCACTTGGCCCTATTTAACCGGTATTGCTTGCACTTCCACTTTTGCATTGTGTTGTTTTATTGCTCCATAACAAATATAATATTAAAAATTGTCTATTTCGGGAGAGTATCGTAGACATTCGAAATCGAGGTAGGCCGAATGTTGTGAGGGTAATTGTTGCGCCTTTGTGTGGGTCTTCCGTAGGACGATTGTCGTACAAATGTGTTTTATAATAGTCACTATCTATTATAAAATATTCATATCTCTGTTTAGGAGCACAATAGCCAAATTAAAATCTACCGTTTTGTAGTTGATAAAACCAGGAATCATATGAAATTCAAATGAGCGGCACGCGTAGTGGAAGTAGGTGGATTCCACGTAGTCGTACGACATTGAATATAATGCTTTTATGCAGTGCGTAATTCACTGATTATGAAATTTTATTAGGATAATAATGAGTTATTGGGAACCGAGTGTGGAAGGAAATTAGTAGGCAAGGGAACAAAGCGGAATTCTATGCTAATGCAGATGAAAGAAGTCAGAATTGCATAGTCGCATTATGGATAATTTGGAATTATTATACGTACTCTAATTATGATATAGCTATTATATAGCTAGAATTAGTTTAGAGTTTAAGATCCACCCTAAATGAGAGTTCTGTAATTGCAATTCTATTTGAATTTCTCTCTCTTTATCTCTCACACGCAATATGTTTCAAAGAAAATATATTATGCTAAGCTTAGTTTGTGCAGTGTTATCTCGCTAGTCCGCCGTCTCGAGGATCCCACAACAACGGTAATCCGCCATTTTTGCGACTCGGGACTAATCTTGATAAATCTGTAATCTGCCGTCCTCCGTCGAAGTTTAAAGTTCTATACTTTGCCACATAAGCAATCATAAGTGACCACTATTTATTCCGGCTCCAACATCCTGGAAAGCTCATCAGACGAAGAAATCAAATTGCATGTAAGTTGCACCATCAAATCCGAAGGTGCTCTAGGTGGCGCATATATTTCTATCAAATGAGCTCAGGAAGAGAGAATGTCATGCGGAGGATTAGCGGATTATGAAAATTGGCTTTAGCGTTCATATTCCGGACTAATTGACAGACATCCTATTCTTTGTTACACTAAAGTTAATTAACCGATTAAGGAGATTAAAACCCCATTGCGAGAATACCCCAAGGCCCTTTATCTATGAAAATAAAAAGTCACATTTTCTTAATCACTTTCATAATTATGCACACACACAATTTACGGAATCTCCTGGGAAACGCAGGTCGTTTTCACTTCCTTACCTGACAAGGGCAATAAAAGGATTGCGACATTTGTCACTGAAACATTGATAACCTATTTATTACAGCAGGTCATAAATGTGTATCTGAGTTCGACTGATTTTTGTAAGTTCGAAAATTAGTGGTAATTAGTTTAATTACTGTTAATAATTACAAAAGCCTACTGAGAGTTCTATAAAGAGCGACTGCGAAAGTCGAAGTTCCTTATTCTTTGAGCTTCAGCAGTGGTGAAAGTACACAATTCAAACGACTGAAATTATAATTGAAATAATGAGCAACCAGAACATCTATAATAATAATACTATGCCAACATCCAGCAAGCAGTACCAAGAAGAGGTCATGGAGCCCGTTGTCAAGCACCGTAGGATGACATGTTAAGAGCCCGACTGCTTCTGCAATTACCCAAGCCGCCAAGGTCTATTCCTCCAGTTTTGGAGGCGATACACTTCGCTCCATAATTGCATATATCAGGTTCACGAGATTAAAGGTCTGAGGCTGGTGACAGAAATCACGGGTATGTGGAACAAAGCGGACCGCAATAATTACATTGAATGGTGGTTGATGCAGCAACCAATGTCAGAATTGTGGCACGTCAAGCGTAAACTGTTTCGCGACCCTCGCATGACACGTAAGCAATTATACCCAAAGCGAGAGTTTACGTGGGGTACTCAAGTATTGTCCTTCCGTCCTTTTCGTCGGAATATTCCTCGTCTTCGCTTACGTCGCGACTATATGAAACCTGCACGCGATATCGCCATTGATGGATACATTCTGGAGCTCTACGACACTTTAATTACACCAAGGGACAGTCCCCGCATCAGTTCTCTGGCCAGTGTGCCGCCGAAACCTGAAGGAACCCTCCACAACATCACCGAAACGAACGCGAAAAAATTGACCATCAGAACAGTGCCCCGCTATCATCGCGACATCGAAAAAAAGATGACTCCGGCGGAGCTGGCCTATCGGTGCGAACTCGGCTGCGACATCGTTGCTTTTGCAAAGCAACTGGAGGTAAAGTTTGTCTATGAAGAGATACACCGCTTAGAAAACCAACGATTTGCATCGTTTAACACCATACAACCGACAAGGCACTCAGATATAATAAATCAATTGTTCGAGGTACAAAATAATTGCGTTAGATACGACGAATTGATCTCGAGACGTCTGGGAGTGGAAGACGCCAAAGTGACAACAGTCCATAACAAGAAAAATCAGCTTCGATATGCATTCATTGCATTTCTTAAGAAGTTTAGCCTAACCTACATTAATATATTTCAATATTCGGCTCAATTTTGTTGGCAATAATTACTAAAGATATACATTTTTGATGTTATTTTAAGAACAAGTATTTTTATAAAATAAATATAAATTTACTTTGAACAAAAATTGACTTTTAAAAAATATTTATAACCTATTTACACATTTAACATTGCACGTTCACACACACTTTACTTGTGGACGATGGACTATTTCAAAGCAGCATATTGTTTATTAGTCTACTTCGATTCTAGCAGGTTAAGGGCTCTCATTGTTATCGGTTTGTTTTCTATTGCTGTCAATAAACGGTGGCCCGAATACCAAAAATATTAAATAAATAAAAATGTATTGTCTTTAGACTTAAATGAAAAAATATATAAAAAAATAAATAAAAAAATATCACGGCTGACTTTTGTTGGTGAAGCTACAGACACAGAGTCAACCCTGCTTGTTTATTGGAAAGAGTAGAGGGTCATAGAAGAGTCAGCAGGTGTTGCTCTCCAAAGGGGAAATCAGTATAAAAACAGCAGACTCTTGGCACAAGGAGAAAAGAAGAAAAAAGTCGAAGCTAAGAAAATGTTAAAAGTTATCCAGGGTAAGTCGAAGTATATGTATTTTTATATATGATTTATATTATGATTATGTGCGTTAGGTTTGGCAGTTAATTTCGGATTTTTTTAACGGAATTTTGAATTGGATTTATTTTGATCTCCTTATGCTCTTTGGCTGCTCGTGAGAGTGGCCTGGACAGTGACCATTTTAGTCAACATAGTAGTCTGGTGAGCCGTGAAGCCGATAGGCCGTAAAGTGGCTACAAAAGACAAAGTGGGTAGAAGAACTGCATGTTCGGGCAGTGATCCTATTTTTTGTAACATTTATTTAATTTTAATCTAATATAGTACTAAGCTTTTTTTTATATTTTTTAGTATTGAATTTTGATGATGGCATGATGCCGTATTACGGAGGAAGTTTCGCATATTCGCATAATTTGTGCATGCAAAGCAAAAATTAATGTACGGTTGGTTTAAAAAAAAAAAAAACAGTAAGTGCGAGATAATATTGCGGTTCTCACGGACTTAAGATATATGTACTAACGACATCTCAAATTTTAGTTAAGTTCACCGAAGAATCCTCATGGAAGCGCCTTCATCAGGGAGCCAACGGCAAAAGCTGTGAGTCCCTGTTGTTTTCTTTTTATCTTAAGTTGCATAAGTGCATTTTCTTGTTGAGCTCGATCTACATCTGCATCCGCATGCTGCATCCCGCTTTATTTTTGCTATAACTATAGTTTATTTTTTTATTCCTTTTAATTTTTTTTTTTTGTTTGCACAATTTATTCTCTTAATTCGCTGCACATACTTTTTTTGCACAGGCTTTTAAACATTTAAAAATATATTAGTTCTCTTATGACTTACATACATAAGAACATAGTTTCCTATTCATATTTTGTTATTATACTTTACTTATAATTCTTTCCTGACCATAAGAATTTTCTTGTGTTAGGTTATACTTTTTATATGTTAATATGTTTATTAAAATTATATGTAATTATTATTGAAATGTCGGAGTAATTTCCTTTTTTTAATTTCTGCCCCTATGATGCGCGTTTGGTAGATCGTTCTGAAAAGGGATCATCTGGATAGGAGTGTTTGGCATGGATGGTCATGGTAGGGTAGGCGTAGTGTTGCCACAACAACATCAGTGGGCAATGGCAGATGCGCAAGTGATTCTAGTTTCTTCTTTCTTTCTTTATTTCTCTCTTTCTTCCATGCACGCACAAATTATTATTGAATAATTGCTTTAGCGAGTTGACACTGCTGGCGTGTAGCGGGCAAAAACTCCACCCATTTATCCGACGAGCTGCGGCCGGAATCTTGCGTGTGCCCTCGAAGCCAAGATAACAACTTGTCGACAATTTTCAGTTATATGCTATAATCCAACTGAGGACGCCAACCCCATGCGTGGTAGTTATTGTCAGGCTACACACAGTCCATTTTTCGCATTTGGGATTCTCAACAAGAAAACTGAAAATGTTATTCTTTCAGAATTGTTTATGCGGATAAAAAACACTTTGTTAGCATTGAGTTGTAGACTAGAATGCACAAAAATTTTATTGATTACATTCGAAGCAAGACATCGAATGTTGGATCAAAAAATTGTTGTTTAGAAAAAAAGGTTTTGTCATATAAAGCTGTTCTCAAAGCTCGTGGATGCTGCCTGTTTGCTGACTTATGATTATCACTGTCATATGACATTGCACAATAAAAATGATGATGTTTGACTAGATGAGTGCAACCAATCCGCTTTAGCAATAAACAATCAAACCAATCATGAGGATTTTACCTACCTTGCAATTATATAGCAATAGTACAATATTTCGACCGGTGTTTGTTTGATTTTCTTGTAATAATTGTTGTTGTTATTATTGTTGGTTTTGTTATTATTATTATAGATTAAATTAATGTTTTTGTGATTGGGTGATTCAATGAATTCCCATTGAAGAAGGGCATCAAAAATCTTCTACATTTTAATGGCGCTTCATTGCTCAATATATTCTCTGACATTTAAAAGTTTGTAAATAAAGACCGCATCACAAAATACCAAAAACTTCTAATATGCGATCTAGTAAAACGGTGCTGAAATGCAGCTGTAAGTGCGAAAAGGCAACATGGCAGGTAAACTTTTATAGGTTACAAACAGTTTTTGTATCTTTTAATAATTTTCTATGAGCACCATTATTAACACTCATTCGCAAATTATACGGCTCATTTGGATTTTGACGCTAGTGTTTTTTCAAAATTGTGTTATGAGCACAAGAAGTGCTGAAAATAGAATCCTCGTATGAGTAAGTAAATATTTTAACGGACATCTAAGTTAATTAGTTGGCAGTTTTTCATTGAGACAGTTCCTGCTTTTGACAAGGGTTCATTTGGGTTGGTTTGGGGCTGTCTGGGGTTGATATGAGGGATTATTCCTAATTTTTACGTAGGTTGTGATAAAGGCTGTGGTATTTGTTCAATATCGAAAATTAATTTAGAAGAATATTTCTAAAAATAAACAACTTCACTAAAGCTAACTTTGTGATTCACCTTCTTACATGCGGGTATGTATTTTACAACTACAAGCTGCCCTTCATATAATCTGTACATAGTTGCCATTGGTCATTTCTTACCAATCATCCTAAATTAAATGCAGGTTAGCACATCACTTTTGAGAGAAATAGTTTTGAAATATCTTCTTCTACTTAAAGTTTTTTCAGTTTGTGAGTTATGTGTTCAGGTTGTCATGTGATAGCGGACTATATATATATACTCTATATATACAGTTACTATTCCTCTTTCAGTCTCCTAATTTATAATTTATCATTAACTTTTAGAGTTTGGTATAGTTGCAATCTTAGTCATTTTAGTACTTGTTGGTTTAGAGCTATGCTCATTCTAGTAACACCATAAAAATTGTTTCTTTCTCTAAAAATGCTCGAAAAGTTCCTTTCTTTTTTATCAAAAGAGTTGAACACCCTTTTACACACACAACAAAGTTATTGTGCTCTTTTCAATCATTTCCTTTCCGCTCAACTTTTTCTAAGGTTTGGAACGAACTTCGCTGTTAGGCTTCACCCACTTTGGTTGCATCTTTTAATTAAGTTGCATTATGTAAATTTAAGATACAGAGTGTTACCTAAATTCAAGCTTAAAACTAACGGATTGGAAAACCCTAACTAAGGGTGAAATATAACGAAACAATAGCAAAATGGGGAACGTGTAAACATGCCGCGGAATTTTTTTGTTTGCACCGTGCACAGTGATCACCTGAGCGTAGTCGGGCCGAACTCATGTTTTGAATGTAGCAAACGAAAAATAAGATTAAATAAGTAAAAGCACAGCGCAGCAACGTAAAACAATTTACGTAATGAAATATATTCAAGAGCACACACTCACTTACTGCCCCAATGCGGGATGCAATCGAGACAAGTTGGATGAAGCTGAAAAAAGAAAAAATTCAAACTTCCAAAAAAAAGAATAACAATAAAATTAAATAAATACAAATAAAACCATTTTCAAAGGTACTACCCAAAGGTAATACCCGTACTCTTCACAATAAAAGACATTCACCAAGAATTTGTGTGAAATACCCACGACCCGAAATAACAAATCCTAACAGATCCTATTATATGATCCAGCAATCCTAGAATCTTAAATGAGAGCAAAGATTAAATTTAGGAAAGACTGGCATTCTCTAAAATTCGTATGGCTTTACCGAAAAAGCTAAAGAAAAGTGTCTCGATGGTTTTGAAGAGTTTTACTATATGTGCTATACTTGGACTGCAATTGAACAAAAACTTCGCCGTAGGGTAATACCAAAAATTAATGTCCTCAAGTTAAAATTGTCGCCTCATCCACCCAATTCGACGGATTTTCCCCTACTGGCTATTTTCTTTTTTAACCTGAAGAAGTGGTTGTAAATATCTATTAATAATAAACAACTATAAATAAATAACTATATCTATTCAAGAATTACTCTTGAAAGCTCCTGCTCTTCAAAGGAAGGAGGTCACAAAAGCCGCACGTATGGTAAATTATACGCCAAAGTTCATCTCAAGACTATAGAAGTGGTGAACTCGTTCGTTGACTAAACGGCAATAAATAGTCACGCACAACTGCCACCGTGACTCGAAAATGTTTGCTTAGCCGAGTGTGTGGGTGGTGCTATTTAGTACTGAATTTGTTGTCAAACTAACTGCGAAGCAGGACTTCAGAATTCTGTTTTGTAATTTTGCTGCCTCATGGGCCAGTAGTTTCCAAAAGTTTGTGGCAGTTGTTTCGCAGCCTTCTGCCGGGAACATCACGGCTGTAGTAAGCTTCCGGAGCACTTCATTAGATTGACAGGTAACGAGATGAGAGTAAAGTTGGGCTTTGAAGCGAATGAGGCTTATTTTGCGGTTATAAGAAAAAAATCATGGTGATTTCACTGGAACTGATTTGCCGCCATAATGGAACCGAGCCACGACCACTGAAAAAATAATAACTTTTGGCCAATTTCAGCTTCATTCGGTCAACTGAATTCGAAGTGTTAAGTCGATTTGTCATCTACTCTCACACTCCAAATTTAACTAAACGAAAAGTAAAACAACAACTAGTAAAACAAAGACTCAAGGCTGTTCTGGACTCAGCAATGCCTGTTGAACGCATCTCATCACATCATCCAACAGTTTAAACAACTGCATCAACAACAACAACAACAGAGAACCTAACCAAGCTTCACTTCCCGCTAATTTAGAGAGCGAGCGTTCATACTCTCCCGTAATACAGCAAACAATTTCACACCCACAAAGTGAAAACGCATCATCAATACAAACAAATTAACTATCAAGAGGTCTATGGCTACAGGTAAAATGCAGCCTCTGCCGTGGAGTGCACAATGTGCTTCACCAACGACGCCGCTCTCCTCTTTTCCACTAACAACAACTACAACAACGCTCGCTCTGGCTTCTGTTGGAGTGTTCACAACAACAGCAACAATAACTATAACAACCACCATGGCAACACGATCAGCTGTATCATCTGTCTCCTATATAACCACTGTAAGTACAACAACAACAACATCAAGTAAGCAATACGCTACACAAAACATAAACAACGCCAACACTCAAGAGTTCAGCCTAAAGAGAAATAGGAGCAAACAATCACCCAATAACAGTGCTGAGCAAAACAACAAAAGCAAAAACAAGAGAAATAAACAATGTAACGGAACCCAAACAATACTGCAACAATACTGGCTAAGCGCACCAATCACAACCAACAGGTTCGCTCTCCTCTCTCAAGACGATGACAATCAAGCAAACAGTGGTGCGGAAAATGTTTCCGATGCAACAAATTTGCCAGCACAAAAAAATAACAAATCAGTTAAGCCACCACCAATATATGTTCAAGACGTCGAACAAATTAGCGTTCTTAGAAATGCTCTAAAAAATGTAATTAATTATGCCACGCCACTGACATTAATGAAATAAAAAATGAACTTCTCGACGTAGGGCATGAAGTCATAAACATCCATAATGTACAACAAAAAGAAACGAACAAACCGCTTCCATTACTTTTCATTGAATTGAAAAAACATAAAAAACAACAAAGGTGTTTATAACATAACCACACTGGTCTGCACGAAATGCGCCGGTAAACACAAAACCAATCTGGACGTACGGAGCACCAATTTGGGGAACGGCCAAAAATCAAATACAGACATAATACAAAGACAACAATCCAAAGTCATTCGTATGATCACCAAGGCTGGGCGGTATATAACTAACGATGATATGCATCGTGATCTTAATATTCCAACAGTGACAGAGGAGATTACAAAAATAAGTCGTATCTACCAGACGAAGCTTACCTAGCACTCGAATGTTGGTTTCAACCTACTACTAATACAGGAACTTCAACGCAGACGCAGGTTACAGAGGACAACGCCAGTGGATCTGGTAGAATAAATTCTAAGCTATATACAACAGATATATCAATACTTCTTTCTTTTTCCTTTTTCCCCCTTTTTTTTTTGTTTAATATTGTTTATTTTTGTATTTTCTATTTTATTACATTTATGTTTATTTTACTTTATTTTGTTCTATAATTGTATTAATTTAATTTAAATTTATATTATTTTTGTTACTATTTTGGTTTTTCCCCTACATCTTTACAAAAATGAAAAACTTTTGTGATCTGCTCACATAAGTTAGCTATAACCCTAAAATAACGTTTAAACAATGAACTAATAGTCTTAATAAAAAGTAAATACATATGTACACGACATATGGGAAATAAAAAATATTAAAAAAATAAAAAATAAATTTTTTTAATATACTTTCAAAATGCTTTCGTAAGCAACCTTTATTGTAATAATATCCCGGAGCTTTGGTAAAGGAAAAAGGTTGAGTTTAAGGTACACAGACTCGGAGAAGGCTTAAGTATAATTTGACATACACAATAATTTAAAAGGATGATACAAAAGCTCAAAAAAGAAATATTTTTACGGGCTGTCTAGCATTAAGTTTCGCCAAAGTGAAAGCTCAAAAATATGTTTAAGAAACGAAGAGTGTATTATAAGACATCGGAATAAAAGTGTAAATTTAAAAAACCCATAACAGTTCTGGAAATAAATATTATTGAATACATAATTATATTTCTTTTCTATTTCTCTGATATAGAAGTTATGCTCTGCAGAGCATTCCATTACATTTTCCACATATCTCTGATATAGAAATTATGCTCTGCAGAGCGACTACCAGATGTATATTTACCATGTAGCTTTGGATTTTCTGAAGAATGCGAAAAACGAATTCTGCTACTGCTCTCGCGAAACAAAATACAAACGGAACGAAATATCTGCTCTACCTATCCGTTTAGTTTTGGCTAAGCGAGACACAAATACATTATTGTCCCAGACACTCAATCACTCGTTACTCACGGTTTTTTTAAACTCAAATTTTTGAGTAGCTGCGATATTACTCTGAGTACCGAGTAATTTGGGTGTAATGATTAGCTCTCTGGCCCCTACTAATATTATGTGTAAATATAGCTACAAGTCGACTGCATAATTAATTTATTCTTACCAACCCCTTGATAAGCATTCTTTTTGAAGAATTATTAACTAATGGTACCATCACACCGATACTCTTCATCAAACCAAACACTTGCAAACCTATGAGAAGAAGAGTATCTTTTCGGACTTGAGTTAATCCTTAAGTTACTTCATTTTTCATAACTTTCTTTAATACGGCTCCTCCAAAATTGTGTTCCTTTACAAACTCGCTCAAGCAAAGCCCAAGCAAATTCATAATAGGTGCTGCTCCTATATTGCTAAAGGTTTTATCGATAAAATTGCAATCCTTTTTCCCCTTTTTCTGTACTTCAATTTTAATGTCCGCACACTTCAAATTCTTATTGCATGCGTTTTCCTAATCAACCTACTAGGAGGGTTGAATGGTTAATTGAATAGCAAACATCAAAAACAAAAAATCAACAACATATAATGAGAAACCGATGTTGAACTTCTTTCGTTGAGCTTGCGTATCCTCTGAATTAGAACCCTTCTGTTTCTTGAATGTAAGCGACCAGATCAGAAGAAAGCCTCATTTAAAAAGGGGGATTCGAAACAGACACGGAGAGAGTCATAGAAAAACCCAAAACTAAAAGCACTTTATTACAAAATCGCAATAGGTATTTTCAAAAGGTCTTCAGTTAAAAGTTGATAATCGTTAAATTCAACCAAAACCTTTTGTAGCTCGTAGAGTGAAAATTATTCAACCCAGTCATACTATTCTCACAAACTAAACACAACACCATGGTAGAACCGGGCGTATATGTACATACTCCCAAGACCACCCACATACGTTGTTGCATGGTGCTTAAATGAACGTGTTCAACTGGAATTGTATTGCCGTTGTGTATGTATGTGAGCAGTAGGCCAATGTTTTACTACTTTTGGCATGAGTATGTTCGAACATGTTTCTTACATATGTTAGTTAGCTTTGATGTGTACAATCATATCAGCAAAGGCGTAGTACAACACCCAAGACCTAACAGCTTAAAAAAATTATGAGATTTACCGAAAAAGAGAGAATGAAGCTGAGGCGGTTTTGAAACACTCAAATGAAGCATTTTCCTTCAAGAGCATTAAATCAAAGTAAGAAACCCCATTTAGGCGAAATATACGACGACGACAAAGTTTCACAACCTCAATATTATATTAAATATTTTTGCTTGTTCGATAAAGGTATTGAAAATAGTACTTGAGCAGTACCTATAAAATTTGTTTCTTTCTTTTTTGTTCGGTATTCGAAACAAAGAAGTAAAAGCTTAGTAAAACTTTCAAGGTTTCTAGTTGTTCACTAGTTGGAGTAGCACTTACGTAATGCAATATTAAATGCGCTTCATTATTATATAATATAACTGTATACTAACATAAGACTATGCAATGTCTCTCGACGAACACAATAAATAATGAAGTTCCGCTGTACATACTTAGAAAACGAGTGAAGGATGAGCCTCTCTTCTATTGTAGGCATTTCGAATTTGAAAGTTAATTACAAAAAATTAAATAAACAAATTTATAGATCAATTTTTCATGCGCATCTTCGACACTTTTGAACCAAATCCAAATCATTTCTCAATAAATCAGAAACCTTAAAATGCTCGTCTATTTAGGCCATTTTTCGTAGGTACTCTAACCAAAAGTAGTTCTACACTTCAACTAAACTTTGCAGTTTTAGTTACAACTTTATATTTGCAAAGTTGCTGTTTCTATACATGTCACATTCTGTGAGGATTATAAGTTTGTCAAGCAGTGCGTCACACAGTGAAGAAGACATCGGAGACCTTATACATTATAATAATACATAAATATTTTCGATTAGATCAACGAAACGTGTTAATGTAGACAAACTAGTCCCTTTATTTGTGAGCTAGAGAGCTGATAGTTTGCGCCAAGTCTTTCTATGCAACCGGATGCGACAACTGGAAGTTGTACCTTCCATTTACACCAAAGACTCGTATACAATTTTTTCTTTAAACTCTTATTTGTTTTTAGTCTATGAAACTGAAATTTCCAGCCCACATGCAGGGAGTTTCCGAAACTAACGCCCTCTACAATTATCGAAATACTTGTTAGTGTGACAGGTATTAAGACTTCATCATAGCTGAGGCAAGCATATTTTATTCTTTACACTTTACACACGAAATTATGTTTCAATTACTCTTGGATAAAAGTTTCTATTTGACGTTTACTCCGCCTTAAGTGTTAGAAGTTTCACTGCAAATATTTACGAGTATAATTAAAATAATTAAGTCACTCAAAGAATACATAAACCTAATAAATAAAAAAGATATATCCATGTAATTGTTATTGTGAAAGGATTTTTTCTGGAAATGACTGTACAGATAATTTATATGGGGCATTCAGTGCAATTTAGAGAAGTTGTTTTTTGAATGTGCATAAGTCAGGATAAATGTATTTGAGGCGTGTTCGGAGCAATTAAATAGAAATCAAATGCTTCAGGGCATTCAACATTTTGACAATAATTCATTATAAGCAAACATAACGTAGACAAATAAAAATACAAATGAGAGGATATGAAAAATACAAAGAACGAGCTAAAATGCCTTAAGATATAAAAGGACAAAAGGGTGAGCAGCCATGGTAACGACAGCAAAACATAAATCAACACAAGTCTACTTTGCATATGAAGGTGAATATGAGTTCTGCGTGTGAGGTATTTGCGCCACAAGAGTTGTGTTACTTTATGCGACGCATACGCCATGTTTGATGACAGATTGCTACAAAGTCTTAGCCAAGGGAGACTGAACAAGGACTCACATATACACCCATAAAGCAAAGAGACGTATTTCTTCAAGTCAATCAAGCGGCAATGCCACCAACTGACAACATGCCACGCCCATAGCAGGCATATAATAAAGCTAAATGGAAATACTTCGTAGTACACGCATCCTGAGTACTTAGCACAAGTATGCCATAAGTCTTTTTTTTTCATAATTAAATTATAACATTAATCGCAGTAAACTGCATAGCACATTTGTTTGATTAAAAAAATAAAATAATGACGTGAAAAAAAAAATTTGAGTTATACTAAATTTAAAAACGATGTAAATTGCGCCGAAAAGGCAATGATATAGAAGGCTGTATCCTTCTTAGGGGACTATAAATTTGAGAGAGAGTTTTATGCATGCGTAAAAGTATGCTTCGTTTTTTTTTTGTTGTTTCCTCTATTTTGCATTTCATTGTTCTATAAATTAATGCACCTGAGACCCTTTTTCTCATCTTTCGGTGAGACGAAATTGCGAAAATTCGTAGGAAATGCAATCAATCCGATCGATAAGTCGACAGGAACCTAGCCATTACCGATAGTAAGCAATGGTTTGGAGAAATCTTGAGCAGATGGATCGTTCACCATTGCAACTCGCATGTTTTCTGTCAGCTGCAGTTTCTTTACATAGCGCCTCAGTTTTGATGATTTGAGGCAAGCGTTTATTTCATCGGCAGCAGTCGATATTGAATGTCATTCAGTGTTTGAAGGAAATCGCCGAACAGTTTTGCTCCTCCAAAACAACTGTCATTTCGCAGATATTTCAATGTTCGGTCAAGTGCTTCCAATGTGAGTTCTTGCGCCATTGTGGATTGGTCCCAGATCATGATTTAAGTTGCTATTGAGACTTTGGCTATTGCGGATTATTTCGAAATGTTACATGTCCGTTGTTCATTAGTTTGGAGGAAGGCCGCACATGAAGTAACAAATGTCTTCAACAACGCCTGGTTACATATCTGCTCATTCACCTCAAGATAAGGATTTCTTGAACTGACACGAATTCGATGTAAAATGTCTTCTGGCATGTTATCCTTTTAGTTGTTCCACAGATCACGTGGATTCGATGGGATGCTTATCGAAATGAAAATAGCAAATAATGGGCGTATCTGATTTGGAGATGCAGAAATAATTGCTTCAGCGATTGTCGAGTCCCAAGGAGAATCATTTTAAAGCAAATAAAGCTCTTGGCATGTAGCACCAAATATTGGTCACACTATACCATTAACAGTTCGTAGGGATCCAAATGAGTTTGACCCACGAACATTCACCAGCAACAACTGCAGATAGAAGCATTCATCGTTCTTCGGTTGAGCTGTGTAAATACGACTAAGAACATCATTGGAACGTATATCCTGGATGACCAGGAACCGCATCACCTCTCCTCCGACGTTGAAATTTCTACGATGAAGCGTTCCAAGCGTTCATCGTTGGAATTCAATGAACGCAATTGTTGCAACTATCCAGCACTTCGTGAAAGACTTCACTTCTCGACCATCGTATTACTTATTATTAATCATTTTAAATTAGCAATACATATATTGATTATGATTTACATGATTAATTACATAAAAATCAAAAAATAATTATTATTTTTGATTTATAAAATAAAAACTGAAAATAATTTTTATTTTTTGATTTTTTAAATAATAATTGAAAGTGATTATTATCTTTAATTTTCATACAAATAAATTGAAAATATAAATGTATGCGCTATTTGGATAGCCCATTGAATAATCAAATATTTTGATATACATCTTATATATGTACGACGATTCCATCATAATGATTTTTAGTTAGAAATATACCCCATAACGGTTTTTTTTTCCAAGGCGAGGGCCAGTGAAGATCTTTAGTCTCCAAAATTGGACCCCGGCCTAATTACTGCGAAGGTATCCAAACATTTTAGGACTAACAGAATAATGGTTCTGACAAGCGGTCATAGCGTGATTGCAAGCAATCAGAGTTATGAAATAAGATCAACGTTTATAACATCTGACATCACAACTTGTCGGCAACGCGATTTGAACCGCGATTAATTAAGCCGAACTGTGTGACGCAGACTTTCAACACACACGGCTAATGCCCTGTGCCTGGACCCTGGAAGAAATTTATCAAAATAAATCAATAAACATTTAATCAAAAGTCAATTAATGGAAGAGCATGGAAAAAATTAAATTTACTCTCTCAAGATGTAATCAAAAAAAAAAAAAAAAACTGCAACATGCCGGAGCAGCAGACACAAAAATAGGGGAGAGGCAATTATTACGCTGTACTCGATAACGAAATTGATCTAGAAGAAGAACTTGTAAAATTTTAAAAGCAAGGTGCTGATAATAAAAACTAGAATTCAAAATGCATGCATCAACAAATCACAATTACTCAACCGTTGATCAAACAGAAGCATACGAAAATAAAAAAAAAAGCATTAACTAAAATGACAACACATGAATTCCTCGTATAATTACTTATAATATCAAAACGGAAAGGATAATAGAATTCATTTCTAAAGGCTTCAGCATAAATGAGTTTAAAATAAAAGAGAATAACGAGAATAAATTAACACTATTCTTACCTGATATTGATAAATACACAAAAGTAAAAACATTGCTAAATAAATCCAAAGTGAACTATACATTCACGACAAAAAGCTTAAAAAATAAAACATTTCTACTAAAACTTTAAATGCAAACACAAACCCAACACAAACATTGAAAGGTCGGCCAATTAATGAATGGTGAGCCTACCGCACAAAACGAGAGAAATCTCGAAAATATCGGAATAGATTGGCATCTTGACAAAATAAACAGGGTTTTAACTCAAACCGTAGATACAACTGACCCCAAGTTTCAAAACACCGACAACATAAAAAAATTTATAAACAACATAACATAAGAAAAAAGAAATACAATGTCTATAATTAAAAAAACAATAGATTAAAGCTTTTTACTTTCCAACTCCGAATTAAATACGCTAAAAAAAAAATAAATTAAACTCATAAAAATATTAATCAAAGAAAACATAAATATGGCAATAAACAAACAATTTGAGAACAAACTAACAAAAATTGATGACATGCTTTAAGAAATCCAAAAGAGATTTAAAAATCAATAGACTGTAGACCATGTAATTCAACTTGGTTACAACGTCTACTTTATTAACTTCCACTAAAATGTATCATTGCGTCTTACACGCTAAAATGATAACCAGCACTCGTAATTAGAATATCCGTCGGGGTATCATCATTTGCTTGTGGCATTGCCATATTGCCCGATTGGGGTGAGTCAGTTTTAATTGGGTTGCCACAAGACCTACAGACAATTAAAATTCCGTTCGTAATAAGTACTTATTTCTCCTAAGGAAAATTGTTCTGGAAATCGTATGCACTTAACTATAACTTAACTGAGACATGCTTCAAGTGGTTTACAAATCAAAAATCAATTTCAAATAAATTTTCTTAGAAAAACCACATTTGTTTCCCAAAAAAGCAAACAATTTAACCGAAGAACAATTAGAAGAGTACTTCGTAACCAGTGAAGAGCTAAAACGTATTCTGTCAAAACTTAAAAATAAATTTTCGTCGGGGCTAGATGAAATACCAACATTATACTTAAAAATATCCCTGACACTTTAATTCATGAATTCTGTTCATTGTTTGACAACATGCTAAACAATGCCAATTTCCCTCTCAAATGGAAGGCTGCAAAAATGGTTCTATTACGAAAAACAAACAAAGACTAGAACATGATAAGCAATTTTCGTCCAATCAGCTTACTACCAAATATAGGCAAGGTGTTCGAAATATGTTTAAACATACATATTACTACACACTGCAACCAATTTACCCATTATAAGCGATAAACAATTTGGATATAAATTCAAATATTCCACTGTACATGTAATTAATTGTCTAGTGTCAGAAGTCAGAAGTCAAGTAGAACTGGAACAAAAAATATTGAGTTGGAGCGCGCCAACTCATCAACCTTCAAAAAGCCTCTGATACTGTGTGGATTAAAGGATTAATTTTTAAACCTATTGAATATAAATTTGCTATCGTCATACTAAGCCTTATATATACAATATCTTCAGTGACTCGTAGTTTATAACCCAAATCAAATTAGCACAAAAACATTTCAGATAGTTGATGGACTTTAACAGGGTACAGTAAACTCATAGTACTTGTGAGTTCAATATTTTTATATCTTCTACATAAAATCGGAAATATTATTGCATTTGCAGATGATCTCATAATTTATATCGCGGGCAAAACAATGGACGACATAAATCATAACCTGCAAAACAAATTTAATATGGTTAAACAGTAAAAACAAATGGCACCTAAAAATCAACTCAGGAAAATTAAAACAATACTGTTTCGACCGCTAGTAAACAAATGCAATAGTAATAAAAAAAAAGCGTTCAAAGTCCTGGGAGGGAATCTTGACAAATTCCAGTACTTTGATAAACACATAAATCAACAACTGGTGAAAAAAAGTAAAGCGTTTCTTCTGTACAAACATATGTTCCATCCGATTATAACTTACGCCTAGTGATGGCAAAATAAGTTGTGTATGGGTGCGATTTTAAACTCGATACTGTACAGGCACAACTATTTGTCGACGGTGTATCGTCCGCTGTAATCAGGTTTTGATCTGTAGAAGTCAGGAAACGGAGTCCTATGGACCGACTACACACACCACTCACACAGATTTTTTGAACATTAAATTATCTGGTTTCGTTTTGTTTGTTTAGTTTATTTTTCCATTTTATTGTTGTTCTTCACTCTCGTTTTTGATCTCATCCGGTGCAGACATAATCGCGCATATTAATCAACAGTCACTGTTAAATTTTTGTGTCTGTTATTTACACTCACAACAGTTACAAAAAAAATCACACTTTTCTAAGCAACAAAAAAAGAAAACAATGTGTTAGTATGCTTAGCACTCACGAGCTCTTGATGTGAAACATATTCAGTATGTAACTTGCTTATTATGCAGTCACTGCCAGCACAACCTCAAAAAAAGTTTCGCACGTTTTCTGGTTCTCTCAGCTATGCTTCTTCTTCGTATCTGCTTCCAAAAAAAGGCGCGGTCGCCCGAAATATGAAATAAGAAGGGGCCTTACGCTAGAGTTTCTTTGCCTTCGCCTTGATTATCTGAAAAAATATTAACAGCCGATGAGGACGAACCCATTCAAACCCCCTCCAATCTTCATTCCCTTGGTGGAAAATATTGATACCACATGAGAACTGAAAAAAACCATCGGTAGTAATGATTATTTCTACAAAACTGGACATGACGGGCTTGTACGCATTATGCTGCAGAACAGTGGTCACTAAAGAGAACTGGTAAAGATATTGTATGAAGAGGAAGTTTTATTTCCTACCATTTGAATGAAGAAAAGTTATATCGTGCGGTAATTAAAAACTTGCATTATTCCAACTCTCTCCAATACATCATGAGGAATCTCCACGAGCTGGGTCACGAAAAAAGACACATGGCCAACGGTAAGTCCCGCATGACCAAAGCTACTATGTCGATATTCTTTGTGGATCTTGAGCCAGCACCAAACAACAAAAAAGTGTTCGAAGTCAAGAATGCCAGGCATTCGGGCAAACATAACGTTTTTGCAACAAGCCATACCAGTGTGTAAAATGTGGCGAAGGCCACAAACCAACTGAATGAATGAAAACAAGGGAAGACCGCAAGGCCTAGACATTACTTTAGCAGCAGTTTATGTACTTCCTAAGTACAAGGTTTTTCAGTCGATGTTTCAGCAAGTCTTTGGTAGACTGGGCCAGAGATTTATAGCATGTGGTGATTTTAATGCGATTTTTTTAAGTGCGGAACACAATCTATGGAGCGCGACAAGATACCTTAAAAGGCCAATAAAGAGAAAGGTGCCTCTCCAGAGTCATAGTGGTGCCTGGTGCAGGCCCGGCGAATACAAGGCTCAAGAGTTTGCAAAAGCACCTTGAAGTAACTTTCACTACGTTGAACTTCTGATCTCCGGCTTATGAACAGGAAACAATTATTTTCTTCAAGAAGTTCAAAATAAAATTACTTGTCTAAAACCAAGCAAATCTCCTGGCTATGATAAAATAGATGATCTTGCCATCCGATCCTTGCCCATCAAAACGCTGTTGTTACTTGTTGCGATCTTTAATGGCATTTTGAGGCTCAGTCAATTCCCTGAGCAATGGAAGTGTGCTAAGATCATCAATATTGCCAAACCAGGGAAGCCAGAGCAAAAGCCAAGCTCCTACCGACCAATTAGCCTTCTAGCTATTCTCTCAAAGATGTTTGAAGGAATATTCTTAAGTCGACTGCTCCCGCTCCTGGATGATGGACGAATGATTCCCGATCACCAATTTGGCTTCTGGAGATTTCACGGAATACCTGAGCAGTGTCACAGAGTGGATCCACACATTTTGCAAGCATTCGAACGCAAAAAGTATTGTTCGGCTATATTTCTCGACGTTCGTCAGTCGTTTGACAAAGTATGGCACCCAGGACTGTTACACAAGTTGAAAAAGCTCTTCCTAGCACCGTACTATCTGCTCTTCAAGTTTTATCTTGAAAATATAACTCTCTATGTCACCTGTGACGGTAAGGACTCACATATAAAACAAATAAAAGTTGGTGTGCCACAAGGTAGTGTGTTGGGGCCTATCCTTTATACATTATTCAGTTCTGACCTTCCGACTCCAAGCGAAGGCAGTAAAATGATGGATACATATGCTGATGACACAGCACTCCTAACATCTAACAGCGTCATCTAAATCGATTAGAACCATGGCTTAAAAGGTGGAATATTGATACCAACACAGATAAATCTACTGATGTCACCTTCACTCTCAGACAAACATCCTGTACCTCAGTCCAGCTAAATGGGAACATCATACCTACGCACACCTCGGCCAAATACCTTGGATTGAAACTTGACAAGCACCTGACATGTAATACCCACATTAAGCTCAAAATGAAACAGTTGAAACACAAACTATATAGGATGAGATGGCTCCTGTGGCACAGCTCCAAATGAAGTATTAAGAACAAGGTCTTACTCTATAAAACTATCCTTAAGCCAGTATTAACATATGGAATTGAACAATGGGGAACAACATCAGCATCGAATATATAAATCATCCAAAATGTTCAATCCAAGCTCCTGAGAAGGCTTGTAGGAGGTGAATAGTATGTCCGTAACTCAGTCATTTACAATGACCTACAGATTTTGACGGTGAGTGAAGAAATTGCGCACTGCAGCAAAAAACACAGCATATGACTGGAATCTCACGAAAATTATCTTGCCGTCAATTTACTGGACAACAGCCTACAAATTCGCAGGCTCAAGCGTTTATGTTTGCCTGGTAGTAAAGGTAGAATTAGCATTATCCAAATTCGATTTTTCGACATATCTAGCGCAAAAAATAGGTACAAATGCAATTTAAATCAATTTTAATTATTTATTTAGTTATTTCTTAAAAAAAAAAGAAATGCGTGGTCTTCCCCTTTTTGTTGTTTTCATTAGATTTAATTTGTTCACAAAGAACGATTACGCAATGATGCTGTGACGTCACTTTAAAATTTCACTCTACCGAAACGAAAGATGTTTCACATCAAAAAAAAAGCATACAAACAATTGCGAGCGTAGAGACTAACTTTTCGGTGCTCAGGTCTCGTGATGCAAAGCCATCCGAGATAACGGGAGTGCTAAACAAAATCAAAAAAATAAAAACAAAAACAATTAAACGACAATCCAAAACTACCGTTGATGCATTTTAGGCATCAGAAGTAAAAATGCCACATTTTAACAAAACCAATGTGAATAAAACTGAAAACTTTGATGATAACGGAATCGACGAAGATACAGTAAGTGTTCCAACAAACGGTGAACAAAATAATATAAAAATGCTTAAAAATAGTGCAAAACATGTTCACGATATGCTTAAAAGTGTGAATACCTCTGAGTACTTAATCAAAACGATTTCTAGTGGCATAAAAATATTTCTGAACTCATCTTATACCACTCAAGCTTATACCACTATTGGCAATGAACTCAAAACTCAAAACTGTGAGTTCTACTCTGTCTGGCTTAGATAAGCACTCTAATGAAGAAGTTAGACAAATTCTCATCCATTGAAAAGACAACAAACTCAGGATGGAAAATTCTTTTGTACGTAGTGTATTTTGAAAATAGAACAGTTACCCTACACCAATTAAAACAACAATATCCCTCCATAAATCACACAAAAGTGAGATGGGAATACAAAACCAAGTCAGTTATATAATAAGCTAACACAATGCTATAATTGCCAACTCTTCGGCCACGGGTCCAAAAGCTGCAACGTAAAAACCTCCTGTGCCAACTGTGCCGGTCAGCATCAAACAACTGCCTTTATGACACCAACTACGGCACTATGTGCTAACTGCAAAGGCAAACATCGATCTACTGATCCAGAATGCCAATGCCGTCTCTATCTCTACTTCATAGACCCATGTCCGAAAATAATCATATCATTAAGCATACGGGATATAACCACAATGACTATAATCATACAATCAATGCATATAACAATACAAACTATGGATCCGACTTTCCTTACTTAGCGGGCAATCGCGCTCGTTTGTTTAATAAGCGAAACCTGGCTAACACAAAAGAATCGCTTTAAAATATCTGATTATTCAATTTATAGAAATGACCACACTTCTAGAAGTGGAAGCGGTGTTGTTATAGCGATAATGAGCTGAAGCATAAAGAAGTTGCGAATGTTAATACACACTTGGTTGAGAACATAGGAGTATAAATTAATATAGACTCGCAAAATACTAATTAACTGTTTTTAGCTTACTTTC
>JAWNKX010000382.1:0-75884 GCA_035041755.1 Cacoxenus indagator
GGGACTGCGTTCAACAGGCATTTTGAGATAAGAAAAATTGATTATCTTGTCTCTTGATTTAGTTTTTTGTGTTGTTAAATTCGGAAAGCGAAAGGAGACGACTAGTCGACTTGACAGTGCACTTGCGAATGATATAATAATTGGCGCAGAACTTAATCTAATCGTTCCTAACGGAAGATATCTAAAAACTCCAAAGTGCAAAATAGAGCCTTTCTTAGTAGAGAAGGGTTAGGAGTGGAGAAAATTGTGCTAAAGAAGAAGCCTGGACGACGACACCGAGGGTACACCACTTTCTGGATGGATTCGGAAAAAGGAAGACTACAAATAAAAATGATTAGATTATAACATTTATCACAGTAAATTGCATAACACATTTGTCGGATTAAAAAAAAATAATGACGTGAAAACAAAAAAAATTTACTTAGACTAAATTATAAATTATGTTAATTGCGCCTAAAAGGCAATGACATAGAAGGCTGATTCCTTCTTTGCAGGTGATCATGCGGGTGTAGCCTCTGCAGTCTACGCCTTGTTGAGATACGGGTGAGGGAGGACGCCAGCGGATTTGGGTTCAATAAAAGTCTGTAGTGATAGCGGCAGCTGTGAGAATTAATTACCTCCATAACAGTTGGCACGGCAAGATCCCTGTGCAGCGTGGTGTTGCGGACGTACCAAGGGGCACTCCTAAATCTTCTGAGAGCGTTGCTCTGACACGCCTGCACTCTTCTGATGTTGTAGGCAGCAGTAGTGCCGCAAATTTGTATGACGTAGCGCCGAGCAGGTGCCAATACTTGCAGATAAATGAGCCTTTTATTAGTTAAAGAAAACTTATTCGTGTTTTTTATTATAAATTTAATAAAGTCAATTCAAAATTTTGTTATTTCTTTTACACTTCTGTTACCTACAACGTGATTTATAAAAAAAAATAAAGAAAACTTAAAATTTTGTGGTCAGAAAATATTTAATTAAGAGTCGTGTTATTTTATAAATTTATTAAAATCAATTTAAATGAAAATTTGTATTACACTTTATTTACCTAAATACGTGATATAAAAGAAGAAAGCAAGCAATACGCTGATTCTGATCGTTAGTGTAGTGTAGTTGTCTTTGCTTGTGTTTTTGTTTCATGAGTAACGATACGTACGACTTAAGGTAAACTGTTCAATAGGCTGAAAATAACCATGACGCAGAATAAAATAGCAGGAAAAATTAATTCTCAGCCGCATTAAAAAACAGCAAGAAGCCCATGATAGGAAAATGCAGGATATTTTGAAAAGACTCGATGACTTACAACCCACTTCCGTGGAGGAGCATAAAGAGGTAGCAATAATTGAGGGTGTTCAGTGTTCAGTGCAAAGAGTCACTGAACCTAATCAAGGCACTGCCTGAATTTAATGGACAGCAGTCTCCCTAGGTTTCGTGGCGTAGACAAGCACACAATGCGCATAGACTTTATCAGAACTAGGTGGGTAGTGCAAAGTATTACGAAATGTTGAATATTTTGAGATATAAACTCACAGCTTCCGCTGATGGGGTATTGGCTTCATTTAATACGCCACTAATTTTCAGGCAATAGTAGACAGACTAGATTTTACGTACGCCGACAAGCCTCCAGTTTACCTGATTGAACTGGGGTTGTCAACCCTTAGGCAGGGCAATACGGCCTTGCTTGAATACTATGATGAGGTCAAGAGAAAGCTCGCCTTGTTGACAAATGAAACTGTTATGACCTATATCACAGACATAGGCCTCTGCGTCCCTGAATCAGAGATACAGAGAAACGGCTCTACGCGTTTTCATATTCGAGTTGAAGCGACCGCTTTGTGAAATTCTTTTTTCGGCAAGGCATTCCAGCAGCACTAGCTCTCGCACAAGAAGTTGAGGCAAATAGAGAACGTTATAACTTTGCAGCATACTATGCAACGCGTAGTAAAGGAATAAGAAACCAAAAACAGAATTCATCGGCAAGGCCGGAGGGAAAGCAACTGCACCAAGTCAGGGAAACAAGAACGGTAACCAAGAGAAATCGGAGCCCATGGAAATTGACCCTTTAATATCACGCATGAGGCAGCCGACGAATTTAAGGCAAAATGGCACCCAGCAGTACAGCCAGTAAAGCTCTCAGGTACAAGATCACGGTGTGTTGGATTACAATAACGCGTACCGTGGTCAGCAAAGACGCCAGGAACACTGGTCCAAAAATGCAACGGGTCAATGATATAGAGCAGTCTCCTTTGGAGGCCTTAAAGGACTGCAATATAGTCGCAGAAAACGAAGTGGAGGAAATTGAAAATGAGGCTCTTAATTTTTTAGGGGTCCACAAGGGTCCCATGGATCATCAAAACCATAGGAGCAAACGCTAGAGAGATAAAACTGCTGATGGACACAGGGGAATCGAAAAACTATATTAAGCCACTAGCAGAAGTAAATGGGACCTGCCCAGTAATGGCGCCTTTCCATGTTAAGTCCATACGTCTAGATAGTAAGATATTTAGCAAGTGTAGGATAAACCTTTTAGGAGTAAGGTCCGACTTCTTTATCCTGCCAAAGCTTTCAACGTTCAATGGAATCATCAGACTCGATCTCCTAAATGGAGCCAACGTGAGCATAGACTTCAAACGAGGCATGATTTCGCATGATTACGGCGAAGAGAAACTGAATTTCTTTATTTGCCAGGATGTTAGTGTCCTAAGTTCACAGTTAGAAGCTCTCCCTAAAGAGGTAAGAAGCACCTTCAAGGAAACTTTCAGTAATATAAAAAGGGTGTTTGCGGTCCTAAAGAATTCCTACCCTATAACACTAATATAAAAGCTACCATTCGTACGAAAGACGAGGAGCCGGTCTATTCAAAGTGGTATCCTCACATAATGGGGTTAGCCGATTTTGGCAATAATGAGATCAAGGATCTTTTGAAGAACGCGCCAAGTATGTGCCAAAGGGCAATCGACGACGTTTTGCGCGAACAAATAGGGAAGACGTGTCATGTCTACGTGGACGACGGTATAATCTTCTCAAAGACAGCTGAGCAGCATGTCAAAGATATCGAATGGGTACTTAGGCAGATTTACGAGGCAAATGTGTGGGTCTCTAATGAGAAGTCGACTTTCTTCCAGTCAAACACAGAATATCTTGGTTTTCGAGTGTCTAGGGGCGGTAAAAAAATGCCCCTAAACGGTATAAACGCGATGAAGAATTTCCCGGAACCAACCACGCTGTTCGCGGTTAGATCATTTTTGGGCCTGTTCAGTTATTATAGGTGTTTTATACGAAATTTCGCCAGTATAGCGAAGCAATCAAAAAAGGTAAAGATCTCTCTAAACAATTTGCGGTCGCAGGCCCTCGAAACTCTAAGAAACATTCTAGTAACAGAGGATGTGCTGTTAAATTTGCCAAAATTTGTCACACGAGAAATTTTTGCATCAGAGATCAGATCTGCGTCAAATGCGCCGGTAAACACAAAACAATCGATTGCAAAATTGAAGCCAACGGTTAAATAAAATGTGCATTGTGCTGTGCTGCACACACTGCAAACTACAAAGGTTGTGAGATATTCAAGGCACTGAAAATAAAAAGATTTCCATCCCCTAGAGAAACTAGCCACCAATTTCCGGCAGAGACAGTAGCAGTAGCTCCAATCGAGTCTCAAAACTTAAACAAAATTAAGACCGGTTTATCGAACGCTCAAGTAGCTGAGGATAAGAACGACAAAAATAATGGCGAAAAGAATAAGAAGGAACAACTCACGAATCCAACCAATGAATACATAAGTAGACCCATTGACATAAAAACTGATATTACTGAGATGAAAGACCTAATGAAACAACTGCTTCACAAGTCACAAATGTGATAAACGTCATAACAATTCTCATATCGAAGATGGACAAACAAAATGGAAACTAAATTAAGGATTATATTTTGGAATGCAAACGGACTGAAAAACCATATTGACGAACTACAAATAGTTCTTCGTGACAACAGCATTGACATAGCCTTAGTCTCGGAGACACATTTCACAAACAAACACCTTATACAAGTTAGAGGGTACAAATATATACCACAAACCACCCCGACGGCACAGCGCACGGTGGAACAGCCATAATTATTAAGAATTTCATAAAGCACGACGATCATGGGCCTTATCAGCATAACTACATACAAGCGACGAACACTCAAATTAAAGAAAAAAATGACATTGACATTGACATTAATTATATGAACGACATCCCTCTTAAATCATATGAGGACATCGAGTCAGCGATAGTATTCCTGAATGACACCATTATGAAAGCAATCATACAATCGACACCAAAAAAGAAGCAGCAAAATTGGACACTCTACACACAACCTCAACTACGACTGTTAAATAACAAATGTATACTACGGAAAACTTGGTCAACCACAAGTTCTCCTGATGCAATAAGACAGTACAACAAAGCAACAAAAGAGGTTAGAAAAATGATTCATGCATTAAAAAACAAACAATTAACATCATACCTCAAGAGCTTAACGCTCAAGAGTCAATCGGACTACTGTTTATGGAAAGCTATAAATGGATGGACAAATAAAAGTAATCATCAGGCTCCTCTAAAAATGGAAAACTTGTTACGGGCAAAGACGAACCTCGACAAAGCTAAAGTACTAGCTGACTACTTCTAAAGCGTTTTTGCAAAAGTCGCCACCAACTCAGATTATCCACAGCTGATCACAGGTATTACCAAAGGTTCAGAACATCTAAAACATGAAAAGAGCACCATAAAATAAATAAGAAAATGTATTAATAATGACACAAACGAAAAAAAATCCCCTGGATATGATAAATTAAATGGGACACTCCTAAGACAACTACCTGGGAAAGCTATTGAATATCTAAGACACATCTTTCACGCTATGTTCATTCGCAAGTGCACTGTCAAGTCGACTAGTCGTCTCCTTTCGCACTCCGAATTTAACAATACAAAAACTAAATCAAGGGACAAGATAATCAATTGTTCTTATCTCAAAGATGCCTGTTCAACGCAGTCCCCCGACTACGCGCAGCATGCAAAAACAAAATCATCCATCAGAAAAGAGCATGAGCGTACTCCACGCTCAAATAGCTGTCCGCATAAATAACAACAACGAATACCTTGGCACATCAACAAGCTGTTCAAACAACAGCATCAACATCAGTGACCCTCACCAAACTTCACTTCCCGCTAATTTCGAGAGAGCGCGTTTTTGCTCTCCCGCAATACATCAAAGAGCTACACACTAACAAAGTGAAAACAATAACGGATCATCAATCCAAACAAACGGAACCTCTCGCTCTACCGCTCAACTAACTGTCAGCTATTCCATGGCAGAAGGTAATATGCAGCCTCTGCCGTGGAGTGCACAATGCGCTTCACCAACGATGCCACTCTCCTCTTTTCCACCACCAATAACAACAAAAATAACCACAACGCAGAGATCAGCTGCTATCTCACTCATTACAACACCCACTACGTCAACTTTCTCAGCTACAATGCCAATTTGCTCCCTCTCTTCGGCAACAACACTGATCAGAGAAAAGACATCAAACACGCAAGTACAAACTTCAACCAATCAAAACCCACAAGAGTCAAAAATAAAACGCAACCGTAGTAAGCTCTCTCACAACAACACTTCCGAACAAAATAGCAATAGTATAAAAAGTAGGAAAAAAAATTCAAACACAAAAGACAACACAAACAACACTGCAAAAGTACTGGCTGAACTCACCTAATACTAATAACAGTTTCGAACTCCTCTCACAAGATGAAACGGCTGAAGACGGCAGTGGTACAGAAGCAAATTCTAATGCGCCAAACCAACCTCGACCATCTACTAAAATTCACAACCCACCACCAATATACGTACAGGACGTTGAACAATTTAACGTACTAAACAAAGCTCTGAAGAACACAATACAACAAAACTACATTTTAAAACCACTTAAAAACAATGAAGTACGCATATAGACAAATGACTCGTCGAACTATTAGGCGGTGGTTAAGATGCTCAGGGAAAACAAAACTAAATACTACACCTTTAAGCCGAAAGAGGAGCGGGGATTCAAGACAGTACTCAGGAATATGCACTACGCGACAGACCTTGACGAACTTAAGAACGAGCTATCGGAATTAGGCCATGATATCATTAATATCTCATATTAAAACTCACGAAAAACCCCTGCCGCTATTTTTTATAGAATTAAAGGCCAAAGCAAATAATAGAGAAATCTTTAATATCACAACACTCCTGTGTACTAAAGTCATCTTTGAGCCATCACACCACAAACGCACGTTAACTCAGTGATCAAACTGCCAAAAATATGGTCATACAAGAAATGTTTGCACTAAAGACCCGATCTGTGTGAAATGTGCTGGTAAGCACAAGACCATTGAATGCATATTAATAGGTGCCGATCAAGCTAAATGCGCTCTATGTGGTGGCTCACATACAGCCAACTATAAGGGATGTGACGTATACAAACACCTAAAAATTAAAAGATTTCCATCACTAAAAGAGAAAGACGCTAAAAAAGATGACCATCAGGTAGTAGAACAGACATCAAAGAAAGTTAAAATTGGAATAACGTACGCCCCAACAGCAGACAGTTTCCATAGAAATCCCACAAATCAGGTACAACCTCACCAAAAAGATGAGGAACACTACAAAAACGAAACCAGCAAAAACGAGACTAGTAAAAACACAGAAAAAAAAACTGCATTTTTAAAAGAATTAGAGGAAATAAAAGGTATAATAAAACAACTAGCGCAACAAATGAGTAATACGATGAACATCATGATAGTACTATTTTCAAAACTCGACAACAAGAATGGACACTAAAATAAAGATTTTAACTTGTAATGCAAACGGATTAAAAAATCACCTGAATGAGCTACAACTTTTCCTGCACAACAACTACACTGACATTGATTTGATATCGGAAACACACTATACAAGTAGCCAGCACATGAACATACGTGGATACATGATGTACCACACAAACCATCCAGACGGTACAGGACACGGTGGGACTTCTATCATTATTAAACAAAACATTAAACATAACGTACTGCTTCCATTCCAAGAAACCTATATCCAGTCGACAAACATACAAATCTTCCACTCATCCGAACCACTAAGAATAACAGCCGTGTACAGCCCACCAAAGCACAATATCTCACAGTCGCAATACCTTGACTTCTTAAAAATTCTTGGACAACGTTCTATAGCTGCAGGCGAATACAATGCGAAGCATACATACTTGGGTTCCAGAAAATCAAACAAGAAACGTAAAAATCTACAAGGTGCACTGTTGTTCGCAAAAGCTAAACATCTTAGTACCGCTGAACCCACGTATTGGCCAACAGACAAAATAAAAAGCCAGACCTCATTGAATTTTCTATACTCAAAATATAGAGTTAAGTAAATGTGTCATAACATTAAGACTGGAACTATGGTCAGATAATACACCTATACTACTAGAACTTAATTCAATTGAAGTGAACACAACCAATTCTAAACTATTGCAAAACAACAAAACTGACTGGGATACCTATCGCGACTACATGAACACAAACTTAAATACAAGCATTCAACTGAGATCACCCGACAACGTAGAATCAGCTATAGTCCAACTAAACGATACCATTGAGAAGGCAGTATAGCAAGCAACTCCGGACAAGATAATACACCATGCAAAGCGATACACACCCCCTGCGCTTCGCAAATTGATATGCACAAAACGAAAACTAAAAAAAGCATGGACCATTTGCAGATCCCCCGATGCGAAAAATAAATATAACAAGGCAACTAAAGAAATTAAAAAATATCTCCAAAATCAGAAAAATTATGAAATCACGAAGTATTTACAGAGGCTAACTCCGACAAGCTTTACCGACTACTCCCTGTGGAAAGCTACAAAAAAACTGACAAATAAAACAATACACCAGGCACCTATAAAAATGGACAATGGATCATGGGCACTAACGAACCTAGACAATGCGAAAGTGCTAGCGAATTATTATGAAAAAATATTTACTGATTAAACACTCAACGAAGATGATTGTCATATAACCTGGACAGTCACTCCCCAGCCAACTCGCCTTAAGAAAACATGCACAAATTAAATACTCAAATGTATACAGCACGACATAAAGTTCAAAAAAGCACCCGAATATGACAAAATTGACGGAAAACTTTTAAGGGACTTCAACCAGTGGTATACATACGTAATATTTTTCACGCGACAATTAGATTAAATTACTTTCCTAAAGTATGGAAAGTGGCTGAAGTCATTGCAATTCCCAAACCTGGTAAAGACGTATATAATCCAGCATCATATAGACTTACTTCTTACTTCCAGTGCTGTCAGAAATATTCGAGAAGCTCCTGTGCCAGCGACTGTTACCTATTATAGAACGCAAATATATAATACCTGTCCACCAATTTGGTTTTCGACGGAAACACTCGACCATACAACAAATCCATCGTGTGACTCATAAATTTTAAACGATCTTGAAGACAAAAAATTCTGTATATTAGTTTTTCAAGATGTAGAAAAGGCATTCGACAAAGTTTGGCACAAAGGACTAATCAGCAAATTGCGCAATATATTCCCGCATAACGTACTACAGATATTAGTACACTATATCACAGAAAGACATTTTTTCGTTAAGTACTCAGATGAATATTCCACATTAAGAAAAATCAAAACAGGCGTACCACAAGGAAGTGTACTAGGACCTTTATTATACACTATCTTTACAGCGGACATACCATCAAAATGACGATAGCCACATTTGCTGATGACACTATAATACTTAGCGCACATAGACAAGTAAACACAGCAACATCCACACTCCAACAGCATTTGGATACTACCTTGGTTTGAAAAGTGGAAAATAAATGTAAATAATACCAAAATAGTACATGTTATATATACAACTAAAACTAAATTCACACCACCTCGTATAACGATTGACGGAGCTGACGTAAAAATTGAAAATGTAGTCAAATACCTAGGATTATATATTGACAACAAACTCAACTGGAAATATCATATACTTAAAAAACGGGATCAAATCAAGCTGAGGATTAGTCAATTATATTGGCTGCTCAAATCAAAATTAACATTTGAAAACGAAATACTGACCTACAAAGCCATTTTAAGACCAATCTGAACGTACGGAGAACAAATTTGGGGAACGGCCAAAAAATCAAATACAGACATAATACAAAGAAAACAAGCAAAAATCATTCGTATGATCACCAAGGCTGGGTGGTATATAACTAACGATGATCTGCATCCTGATCTTAATATTCCAACAGAAGATATATATATATATATATATATAGATACTTCTTAGTAAAATACTCAGACGAGTACTCAACCCTTAGATAAATAAATTCGGGAGTTCCCAAGGGAAGTGTGCTAGGACCATTATTATACACCCTATACACAGCAGACCTACCATACCCCACTTACAATTCGTCGATGATTGCAACTTTCGACGATGACACAATACTCCTAAGTGTTCATAAAGTCATAAATACCGCCATACCCATGTTGCAAGCAGACTTTTATTAAACACTTGACTGGCTTAGAAAGTGGCATATTAAAATAAACAAAAACAGTACAAGTTATATACACTACTACGACTAGATTTACACCAATCCATATAAATATTGACGGAGTCGACGTAACCATACAAAAAGAAGCCAAGTACTTAGGTTTACATATTGACAGTAAACTAAACTGGAAACACCATATACAAATAAAGAGTGACCAAATCATAACAAGCTCCTAATCTATAAGACAATTATTAAACCAATTTGGACATATGGAGAAGAAATATGGGGAGTTGTAAAAAAATCAAATATAAAGTTTATCCAGAGGCAGCAATGAAAAATTATTCGCACCATCACAAAAGCCCAATGGTATATCACCAAGACGGACCTTCATCGAGACCTACGAATCACGACAGTAGATGAGGAAATAACCAATTTAAGCAGAAAATACAAAACCAAATTTTCCCATCATTCGAACACATTACCATTAGAAGAACTAACTCAGCAACGAAGGCTAAAAAGGGTGAGACCAGTGGACCTCCCATAACACATATTACTTCATAACATTACTTACTCATTGTTAATTGGTGTTATCTTTAATTGTTTATTTATAGTTAAAATTCCTTTATTGTTAAATTCCAGTCACAACACTACTTTACAAACTGATTGTAAAGTAAAATTCACCCACTTGTCCTAAATATTAATCTGTACAATAGTCGATTTATTTTTCTATAATACACAATGTACTCTTCTTTTGGGAAAATTAAAAAAAAAATAAAAATTGATCTGTCGACAGACGCTTTAGCCGACGAAATAGATGCAGTCCTATCCCAAGATAATAGACCAATAGTAAGGATATCGAGGACGCTGAGAAAAGGAGAGTTTCACTACGAAGCCAACGAAATTGAGCTGCTGGCTATTGTTTGGGCCCTGAAGAATCGCAGTCTCCGACAAGAACGCAAATGCGAAGATAAAGAGATGGAAGGCATTCATTGATGACCATAATGCAAATTTATTTTATAAAAACAAAACCTGGTAGCAGATGCCCTCTCGAGGTACCCACTAAACGCGGTTGAGGAAGACCAAATCTCAGACCTCGCAACCATCCACAGCTAGGAGTACTTAACGTCCGTAATTAAAAAGGTAGAAAAACCTTTCATTTGCTTACGGAACCAAATCGTTATTGGGGAGGCAGAGCTTCCCTCAAAAATAACTTTCATTCTGGTCGCAAAAAAGACCCGACAAAATACAGTTTTTCCGAGCAGGTCGTCTTTGATTGACGAGATACAGGAGGTAGTTCACGTCGATGTCGTAAACGCGATACACTGCCGTTTACTCATATTAGCTGTCATTCAGCACAAACTTGTAGAGATGAACCCTAGTGTAAAATTTCGGTACACCGAAAAAATGGTACAGGATATAACTGACGAAAACGATCAAGAGAAGATTGTTGCAATGGAACATAATAGAGCGCATCGTGCAGTGCAGGAAAATGTGAAGCAAATTCTGAACGACTACTTTTTCCCTAAAATGGAAAAAAAGGCCCAGGAAGTGGCAAGCGATTGCAAAATATGTGCCACAGAGAAATATGATAGGCGCACGAAGCGATATGAGATACGGAAAACCCCTATACCTTCATACGTTGGTGAAATCCTGCATATTGACATATATTCTACTGACTCTAAGTACTTCCTTACGTGTGTTGACAAATACTCAAAATTCGCAGTAACTCAATGCATAGGATCGCGAACAATTGTCGATGTGAAGCTGCAAATTCTCCAAATTGTATCTTTACTGATACAAAGACCATTTACTGTGACAACGAAATGTCGCTTAACTCCCACACAATGCTTTCAAACAATTTCGTCATTCAGGTAGTAAACGTTCCGCTTTAACACAGCACTTCTAATGGACAGATGGAAAGATTCCACAGTACGCTTGGGGAAATCGCTCGCTGCATGAAAATTGAAAAGGGTATCGACGACCCCACCAACCTCATTCTAATGGCAATAATCGATTACAATAAGACAATCCATTCGGTTATAGACAAAAGACCGATAGACATATTTCAGAACAAGAACGATGCAGGAAAGAATATTATCGAAAAAAATCGGAAAGCTCAGCAGGAGGAATTACAAACCCACAACAAAAACAGGTTGTTGAGTACGTTTAATGTAGGCGTTCTAGAAAAAGACTTGGGAACAACGGTTCTCATTAAACTAGGTGGTCCATAACCACAATATAAAATAGAAACTAACTCTTTCGAATCCCCACAGGTTGATAATAGTATTACTAAATGCGGTAACACTGACGAGAGCGGGACTTATCGACTATAGCCACTCGGACTACATCCCCATCGCCGACGGAGATGTCGTAACCTGGACGGAGTATGGTTACTTGACACATTTGACGAACCTAACATTACATTCGTGCCTATCCGAGGAGACTGCCCAGCTAACAAAGCTCTTCCCACAATCACACATGAGCAAGATACTGGACATGGACAAAGAGCACGTGTAAACGATGCTAGAGTTGGTAGATTTGCATCATAAGCAGGCGCGAAGTATAAGCATCTTGGGCACGGCACTAAAAGTTGGTGAGGAATAGGTGCGTTTTGAACAAAGTAAGCTTGTCGATCAAAACAATAGACAATTCCGCATAAACACGGTTATTCAGGAAAAGACCAATAGCTTAACGAACACAGTTAATAAATTGTTGGAAGTATCAACGAAACAGCAAATAGACACTTTTTGAAATGCCCTTATCTAGAAACAGAATGCTTATTTTCAAAATTCAATGACGTCAATAGCCCTAGCCAAACTGAACTTAGTAAATCCTTTTACTCTTGACGTACAGAATATATAGAGAGTTTATTTCCTCTCTATTCACAAATATAACAATATGCGATGTATTAGAAGTAGCTAGTATTAAGGCATTAGAAAATAAGAATTCATTGTATTTCATTATTAAATATCCTAGACCTAAGTCAATGTGTAAAAAAATAGACGTATACCCAATACCACATAAGAACAACATGCTACACATATCAGAGACGTCAGTAGCGAATTGCGGCAGTCACACGATAGGCCTAAGAGAATGCCTACCAACAACAACAGCGGCATCCTGTAAGGAAATTTCCCAGAAGACTTGCGCACAACAACTGGTATTCGGAAGCATTGGCCATTGCAACAACACTTGTAACCACCAAGAGCCGATAATGGAAGTGGCGAATGGGGTCATCATAATCAATGACCATATCGCGACGGTCAAGGAGACCTTACCTATGCGACATGGGTAGAGGTAAATGGCACTCGATATAACAACCCAGAAAACATGTTGCTCAAAAAACCGGGAACGCCGAATCTTCCCATTAAAAGATTGGAAGGACATTAAGACATCTTAAGCCTGCTGGCTGTTTGAACGTGAAAAGGTCGATGACCTCTTTGGCCGAGGACGTCGCCAAATGGAATGCTCAATTCAAAGATTCAATAAGCAGGAAAATGACTATCGTACGAATTGGGTGAAAATTCGATTTCGAACCGCTTCAATATCGCAGAGTCATTGCTTGCTAAAGTTTTATGTGGCGTATTATGACCGGCGTGTATGTGTGTACAATAACAATCCCAAGTGCAAAATGCCATGAGTTAACTCAGGAGAGCCGTCCACCTCGATAATGAAGCCGAATACTCATAGTATCTTGCTGTATATATGGGATCAGCAAAGAGTAGTGTATTACGAACTTCAAAAACCGAACGAAACTGTTACTGCAGATATGTATCAACGTCAATAGAACCAACTGAATAACGCATTGTTGCTAAAAGGCAAGCAATAATGAGAAAGAGACGCAAAGGCATTCCTTTACATGACAACTGTCGGCCATATGTTGCAAGAGTTGTGAAGGATACGCTTTTATAGCTCGAATGCGAAATTCTGCCACACCCAGTGTACTCACCAGACATAGCGCCTTCTGATTACCACTTGTTTAGATACATGCAGCATGGCTTGGTTAACACACGGTTTCGAAATTCTGAGGAAGTACGAAAATGGATCGATGATGGGATCGATCCCAAACCACGATGGTTCTTTCGACAAAGTTGGGAAAAGGTTGTAGTACATAATGGAAAATATTTCGAATAATATATATTGTACCAATTTTTCTGAATAAATGCATTAAAAAACGACCAGAATTAGTGCAATTATTAATCCTTACAGACTCCTCACAGACCCGAAAACGACCACGGTATGTGGATGCAAGGAGACGATGCTTTCTTTCGATATTTCCTGAGATTTTCGGTTTTGTAGAATATCCATACTCAGATCGGGAAGATGACGCACAAAACTTTTCTTTTTTATATTTCAATATGAAAAAAAAATTAAACAAAGAAGACAGTGTCTCTTATTTTTGTTTTTATTATGTCTTTCTTGTGCTTTTAATTTCTTTGAATATATTCTCGTTCTACGTCCGTCCATTTGCTTGCTGTTTGGCTTATGCAACCTGGCAGAATGTTTTACCCCACCTAACTTGAACACATAAGGAATTTGTATAACTACAAAAAATCAGCCATAATTTTGCATAAGCTGTCTTCTCCGGCTTTCTCTCTCCGGCCATTTTTTAAGAGACGTTTATTAAAAAATTTTACATCAGTGTCTTGCTAAAGCTACCTTAACTTAACCAAGCGATGAACAGAAGAATTTGGTGACGCTGCAGCTCGTGCAAGCATGGCGATCGTATTCGCATGCACTCGCATCCGCTTGCTTCGCTGCTTATTGAGTCCGTCCAGACTACTGGTGAGCATTTTTGATTGGACGGACGATGTTGTGGTAACTTGCAAGCACGGCGCTCATATTCGCTTGCACGCGCATCCGCTGGTTTCGCTGCTTATTGAGTTCGTCCAGACTGTTGGACGTCAATATATGTTAAATAACTTAACACCACTAAATGGAAAGCTGGTATTTTAGTGTTGAAAATTGTCAAAATCATCCAATTAGACAGCTGTTTGCCAGCTGATTACACTGATACCGAATTGATTCATTTAAAATTCCTAATATATTAGGTACGATAGGGTTGCTCATCGAAAGAGAAGGGTGGAGAGGAAACTGCCTATTTTACTCCATGACACAGGTACATACAAATATTTCCATGCTTAGGAGAGAGCTAACAGACTTCGTTTCTTGCACTTATGCGGAGACCCTCAGAGCACAAGAGAAAAACTGCTCAGTAATAATCAATAAGTGGTCGTTAATTGTAATAGGTCATATAAAAAGGCTCTGCGATTTTTTCCAGCTGGTGTACATAAATCCGGCAACACTAATATAATTGTGTCAAATGAACACGTGTTTGAAAGGTGACATTTTTTGTGAAGACAGTTGTATAATTTGTTGCTCTTATTAAAAGTTATGTTGATTTGAATATGAGCCAAATGTCTGAAGAAATACCCTATGTGATGTTTTTTTACTATAAAAAAGGGAAAAACGCTGTAAAAACATGCCGAAAAATGCAATTTACGGTGAGATTGCTGTGAGCAAACTTCGTACTCAGGAGTGCACCTCGCACTAGTCGGCCTGTCACTGAAAAAGTCATTCAAATTTTGCAACTGATGGGGCAAGACTGCCACAAAGGCTGCCAGAAGATAGCGGAAGCATTAAACATCAACCATATTACGGTTTGGAATCATCTAAAACGAGCAGGCTACTCAAAGAAACTCGATGTTTGCGTGGCACATGAATTAACGTAAAGAAATTTAATTGACCGAATAACCGTCAGTGAAATGCTGCTGAAACGTAACGAAATGGAACCATTTTTGGAGCCAATCATTCCGGACGATGAAAAATGGATTAAACACGAACATCTAACGTAAGCGATCATGGTCAAAGGTGGGTAACCTTCCACAAACGATTTCAAATCTTGGATTGAAGGCAAACAAGGTTATGCTGAGTGTTTGGTGGTGTTGGAATGGAATTATCTTATCTTATTATGAGCTGCTAGAATGTAGCCAATTCGACCCTGTACTGTGCACAATTCGACCGTTTGAATGAAGCAGTGAAGAAAGAGAGACCAGAATTGGCCAACAGAAAGGAATCATCATGATAATGCTAAGCCACACACATATTTGATGACCCAGAACAAATTGACCGAGCTTGGTTGGGAAGTTTAGATGCATCCACCGAATAGCCCGGACCTTGCACCCTCTGACTACCATTTGTTTCAGTCTCTGCAAAACTCTCTTCATAATAAAAAATTGGCCGACCGAAGAGCCGCTGAAAATCACTTGGCCAAGTTTTCACTAATAAACCACAAATAGTTCTCCACAGATGAAATTAGGAAGCTACCCGGAAAATGGCAAAAGGTCATAGATAATAGTAGCCCATATATACTTGATTGAAATTAATTCTGAATAAAGAAAATTGTTGTTAAAAAATGTACCAAAAAACAGCGGAGACTTTTTATTTGACCCAATATGTTGTGTGATTATTGGTATAACAATTTACAAATTTTGTTGCACTTATCTTTCTACTTCACTCCATACAAGGGTGTTCCCATAAGTAGTGATGTTTTAAATCATTTTTCCTATCCAGTGTTGAGAATGAAGTTTGTTTTTTCTGGTTTGTTTTTGCTGAACGCAGTGATGACAAATTTGTAAAATTACGGCTGTTTCATTTCTGCTTTAAATGTTTTGCCAACAATTAATGTATTCCTCATTTCACTCATCTGTTAAATACATATTAAGAACATAAATTCATATAAACAAAAATTAAATACGTAAATATCATTACATATATTATCATTTACTTTCCAAGCAACTAATAACAACACTCAAATTATTTACTTAAGTTGTTATATAAGTTGTGTGTCTTTATTACGTTGTATACAAACTAAAACATCTGATTGATTATGCATTTTTAGCCATCGTAATCGCTAAATTGTTATCGTAATTGTGAATGAATTCACAATGAGCGAAAAGCATCAAAAAAGGTCATCAAACACTTCTGCTGAACAATTAGTAATTAAAAAAATTATAAATTATCTAGTTGAAACAATATTTCTGACTGAAATAAAAAAGTGAGACCTACTACTTCCACGAATTTAGTCTTTCAGTAGCTTTAGAATAAAAAGTCTTATTAAAAAAATTTTTTCTATTCCACAGCACAGCCGTAGCAATACAAAGTTAGATATTTAATTGAAAAATGAGTTTTCTTGGTAAATATATGTTTGCTAGAATGTTTTCATTTACTCTCCTAATATTTAAAATCAGACTAAACCACAGCAATGCATGTCCATCATAGCTAGTACGTTATACAAAATCTCTGTTTGGTTTTTTCATTTCCATATGTATGTTCAGTAAATTCATAGTTTTTTACTTACCACACGTTGAATACCAACGTATCTTCGACAAATGTACTCGTATTTCGACGACTTTTAGAATTATGACGTGCTGTTTGACAGCACATAATTTTCATGAATTATAAATATTTGTCTTATTATAATTAATGTAAAACTTCTGAGCACAAATAAAGAAATAAATAAATTAATATTTTAAAACTGTCAAATGAGACAAAAAATACTTACCCGAAGAAGCATGTTGCATGTTGTTGGTATCAATTTATCTATCGAAGTTGTATCTGTGTGTAATATTAGTATGAACTGTAGCCTAGGTTTAGGTAAATCAAATTAACAAATGTCGTAAATTGTTAAATTTACAAATTTAGCGAGACAACCTCGCACGGACATAAAAAATGAAAATTAAAATTCCAAAAGAATTGGCTACCAAGTTTAAAAAAAGGGTTAGTGTGAGGTAGACCAAAGGGTGGCTCATTAGTACTAGTAAAGCAGCCAGGCAGGAAAGCTTCAGTTTGCGAATTAATTACCGCATTACAAAACAATAAAACAAATTCACGGAAAGTTTTTGTGTAAAAAGTAGTTATGTATGTATGAATGCGTGTAAAATAAAGAGCACGAGAAGCACGATAACAGTTAATAACAAAGTTAATAAATGAAAAAATATATATAATTAACTATAGAAGTGGTAACAAAGTGTGAGTAGCGCTTTGGCACAACAACGACTACAAAGACAAAAGACAAACAATAAAATAGATGACTTTCCGACTGACTTGACAGACTCGCTGAATAGCGATGTGACTATCACGCGAATAACTGTCAATTTATGCCGTTAGTGTGACTACAATGAAAAAAAGTGACAGATATTAAACGTTTCCTTCTAGCGGAAGCATGAGGACACAATGAATAGCAATATTATGAAAATATAAAAACATCAACAATAAAATAATAAAATGTAATATAACTTAACTAAACTCGTCGTAACTTGACATTACTATTCTATGGAATAGAGTACAGTTAAAATTAACTCAACTCAACTGAACTCGACAAAGGACTGAAAAGTAAGGACATACTAATCAACAAACATTTACGCCGACATGCCATGCATATTAAATACACAACAACAGAAACAGACAAATAGACAGATAGCCATACATATATACAGACGAAACAACTGAAATACAGATACACAGATGTACAGACGTAGAATGGCACTTAGTCAACAAAGCTGCGTGCAGTCAAGAATTTTGTTATTAACTCAATAGAACTTTACTCCAGCTCAACCTCTAACTGCGACTCCGTCATTGACCCAACTCACATCAGTACTTATTTACCTATTGACTCTATATATATATATATATAGCAATTTATCATTCAAAAGTTTTATGCCAAGCTAAACTTAGAACGCATTTCTTGGAATGCTGCCTCCGACCGCTTGGGTTCGCCAACATTCGCATTCGGCCTCTACCAAATAATTAACTTTTATTGCACATCACTGCAATATCAAGCGGTTCAAGGATGAATAAGGGTTCTCAATACAGTGTTCCAAGCTTTTTAAACAGCTGTACAATGATCGGACTTGTATAGAGTCAGCGGCCAAAAACACTTCCAGTGGAGATATCAACCTTTGGTTTTGTCTTTATAAAAAAGACTTAACTATTTTCCAGATAAAATGGGAGTAGTTCGACCCACCTTATACTCATCCCCACCACCCACTCTCTCTAAAAAAAAAAACAATGTGTGAGTGTGCTTATCACTCACGAGCTCTTGAAACATATTTAGTATGTAACTGAATGAATAAATATGTATATAAATAAAGCTGCGAGCAAAATAATAGTAGTGCTAGTAAAAAAATTGAATTTTGGTCAAAATATTAATAAATTTTTCTTTTAATATACTCATAATTTTTTATTTAGTTTTTTTTTTATTAAGTTAACAAGAATATCATAAAGAAATAACAACAACTTCCGGTCGTATTATAATATAAAAAAATTACTTTCTAAAAGTTTCATTAATTTTTCCTCTATAGGTGTCCTATCTGTCCAAACCGATCGAAAAAATACAGAAATTATTAAAATAATTTAAATTACGACTATTATACTAAAGTTAGTATTTGGTAGCATAGCCTTCGTTTGCTATAACCGTAGCACATCGCTCTGGCATCGAATTTTGACAAGATTTTGACAACTTTTGGGAGGAATGTAGCTCCAAACATGTAGCATCAAACATGGTCGACGTATGCCAACTCCTTTGTCACACATTCTCAATTGGGTTGAGATCTGGCGACTGTGCAGGCCATTCAATAACTTTCATTTCGTTGGCCTGGAACCACTGTTTGGACACTTTACTTGTGTGCTTAGGATTATTGTCCTGCTGAAACACCCAAATCAGTGGCATTTCTTCAATGGCATATGGCAGCATTATCTCGTGTATTATATGCATGGAAAGGTGCCGATCTATGGTATCCTTGATCCAATATATTGGCCCCACGCCGTAATACGAAAAACTAGCCAAAACTATAATGCGAGCTCCTCCGTGTTTTATGGTTTTTGTTGTGTATCTTGCGTGACACACAGTATTTTCTGGCCGCCTGATATACTCCTGAGGCCCAGTTCTACCATAATGCACGCTTTTCGATTCGTTTGACCATAAAATGCTTCTATTTCCGTACTAGCCAACCAATGTGATCATGGGCGAATTTAATTCGTTTGGCTATGTTTTTTTTTTATATAAAAGAGGTATTGTTCTTGGACTTCGAGCTTTCAAATTGTTTTTCCGTAAGCGTCTCCGTATTGTGTGTATGCTTGTATTCAGTTGAAATGTATCTCATATTTTTTTTAGAGCTCTGAAATGGGTTCTGCCTTGAGTATCTCACTACATGTGCAACCATTCTGTATGACATAGCACGAGGGCGACCACGTGTTTCAGGGCCTGGGATGTATTTTATTTCATTACGTATCGTTTTACGAGACTAACCTACTGTATTTTAAACTTCACTGTAAGTTTTGCCATCATATACAAATTTTTGTATGAGTGTAAGCCTTTCAGGAGTGCAGTGATTGCCGAGACCCATTGCAGAACAAAAACTAAGTTAAATTTCGATCAATAACTATTCTAAACATACCTTCCATAACATTCTATCGGCTATAGTGGCGACACACTACATTTTTTCCCATTATTTGTAGAAGCACTACTATTATTTTGATCGTGTAAAAACGAACAAACCAAATAACAACAATAACAAGCTCACAAAAAGCAAAAGTAACGAGACATTTTTTGTGTTCTTATAGTAGACAACATGTGTAGAGTAAAATAATTAAAAATAAAAGGGATCACAAAAATATTAACGATGAAACTGTATATAAATAAAATAACAACAGCGCGTGGCCTTTCCCTTGCTGTTGTTTTACAACGGCCATTTTGGTTTCAGTTTCTATGCTTCCCTCAAACGACTTCTCGCACAGTAATAACACATGTACTTGTTGTTGTTGTTTTGACAGGATATCATGTTTGTTTTCGTTTCTCTGCTTCAGTCAAACTAATGCACTCTCAGCAAAAAGTACTTGTTGTTGTTTTAACAGCTAAGGACTTCGCGATAATACTATGACCTGTTTAGCCGCATGTAGAATTTTAGTCTGCTGAACCATAAAAAAATTACAACATTTTATTAATTTTGAAGTAAAAGTTCTAAGGGTGCATTGGCAGTAAAATTTACAATATTTTGGCGCCCTGACGGCTCCGTCTACGAGAGAGATGGAAGATAAATATGTAACAGGAACAGAGAAGGAATACACTGCAGACGTCTACATTTTATTTTGTGTCCGCGCTACTCAGCGATGGAAAGAAAGAAAAATAGGAAAGAAAACGAAAACAGAGATAAGATTCACTGTGCTCTCAATTGTTGGCATAGTTGCTCTTTTCTCTACGCAGCTTCGTTTATTTGTTAGTTATATAATATATACTGTGTCTCACTCAGGCCTATTGAAGTCTCAGTTCTAGCACACGCAATTATTTGCACGCGAGATTTTTTTATTTATTATTATTAAATGTTATATTTATTTAAATTAATTTCTTACATTAGCAATAACTAAACTTAGCTAACTAAAATATGATATATACATCATTGATTTAACAGAGTTCAGATGCCTCGAGTAGACTGCATCGATTGTAGTTGCTTGTTGGACAGTTTTACCTTGTAACCATTTGCAAACTAGGCTCTTCCCTCAAAAATTCAATAATTGAAGCCCCCAAAATCATAGGAAATTTGTCAAAGTCTTGTCCAAGCTCAGAAGATGCCATGAAAATATATAGAACAAAATAAAATGAAGAAAGTTCATAATTTCTTTACATGTTGATTTGGTGAAATGTACATGACTACCAAGTAGCACTTTCTGGCCATTATGCAATAATCATTTGGCGGCACAAACGTCTCCGATTGATTGGGCTATCGATAGACTGTTTAATCTTTGGCAATATTGAACTAACTCATGTGAGTTAACTACCACATATTCTGTGTTCTGCTTTTTATATACTGCTACGCCACCATCACTCAGCTTTTAAACTTGGCGCAACAATATAGAGGTATACATCATACGAGTGTATTTCATCGACCCGTAAGAAATGGTCTATATCAGAATAATCATTAGTATCCAGTGTATTCCTAATCTATTTATACATTTTTAAATAAGGTTGTCGACGTTGGTAAATTCTTGGCATCGGTTGAATAATTGTTGATGATATGCATGATATGAATAATACCGCGAAGCGACAAAGACTGGAATTTTTCTTTTTAAAACACGTAAAAGTGTGTTTATATTTCTGCAGTTTGTCAAATCCAGATGCATTACCTGGAGACACCGACACTAGTTGGTCAATCAATGCTTCAGCCGCTTGATAAGGGTTGCTTTATGGTTGAAATGCATATTTGCGAGCTCTTCAGAACTTATTTCTGATCCATGATTGCGTAGTTTATATAAAAGCTTCATCAACTTTGGCCAACCAATTTCATTTGCGCTCATAGTCAAAAAAAATTTTGGCTTGCCGAGCTGACGAATCATAGCAAAAATATGGAATTTGGTATTGAACGCAAGAATGCTGAATTTGTTTCAAGACATCCATTGACAAAATCTGATGATTCTACTCGAGTAAGGTTTGTATTATTTCCAATATATGTGAAAACAGTAGTCAACGCAGTAATAGTACGAATTCGTAAAATTTTCATGGTCATATATAACAAGTGCTGTGGAGTCACAACAGATCTATCAGCTCTTCGTAGCTCAATAGATGTTATCATGTATGGTGTAACAATTAGTCCTTCTTTAAAAACAAGAAACTGGACGAGATAAATTGAAGGAAAAGCCAATTCCTCGCAGTGCTCCTCAAAAAGTAAACTTCTTGGAACTTCGTGCTCTGCTGGAGCTATTCTTAATAAATTGTCTACGTTCTAACAGCGTTTATTGTTGAGCGTGAATACTGTTTTCCATATTTATTTCTTCACTGAATGTTTCGATGGGCACATATGGTGCTGCATTTTCCATAATGCAATACTATGATTGTCAATCCTTATAGCGTAGAATCTATAAAGAAGGGTCTTGAAGAGAAATTCAAGCCACTGTCTAATAACTCGTTTATTAACAAAGCCCATCATGTAACTTGGTTTGTGTAGCTTTTTGCGCTTTATATGGACATTAATGCAAAAATCATCGTCAATTACTCTTGGAAGACAAGTAACCATATTTTTTACCGAGACCGGAACGTTTATAATTTGCCCTAAAATCCCATATTGACCCTGACCATGATGAAGTCTTCTGATTTGCATGAATGGTTGTCGGGCGCATATTAAACTTTTAGTGACCAAATCCAGCTTAGCCAAATAGTCTGGTCATGCCGGATACTTAAATCCATTTGTGGTCAAATATGTTGGAATTTTACCCCTCTTTAAAGAAGAGTGACAAGTGGTGCAGACATTTACATTATTTATGTCGATGTTAGGAACCTCCTTAATTTACATAGTGCAGCAGTTGGACGGAATTTGTTTAAGATTTTGGTCGTACCACAACCTATCGCATACACTACATGCAATTCCAAAATTGTTGTCCAAAAAGTGTTTTTTAAACTGAGCATGAGCTGCAGTGTGTCGTTAAAAATTATATAAGTCACTGGTAGAGTTCTCTGATTCTCTAATAGTTCATTAAAGTTTTCTGGATCTCGGCTCTGTGTAATTATTTGTTGATTGCGTCTTTGATTTGAGTTAATCCTCTCTCTTTGGTTTCCTAAAGTATGCCAGAAGTTAAAAGTGCATGCGCAAAATAAACACAAAAATCAAGTTAATGTCTTATTAAATTAAAGACAGATTCACTTTCTTCTGCTTACCTCAATTTTCCATTGGTTAATTTTGCATAATTGACTTTTCAATAACCAAATTTTTCTTTTTTTGCGTTTAAAAAAATTTGGTCTTAAAATCTATGCGGCTCACTCTACTTATTATGCAAAGTCACTGCCATCACACACACAAATAAAGTTTCGTACACTTACTCTCAGAGTATACTCTTTGATGGCATCACATACAAGAGTGAGCAAAACAACGTTTGCCGTTTTATATGAATGAAATAAAAATACCAGGCGGCCAGAAAAAAAAAAATATTCCGAGTGATACACACAGTAAGAAACCAATAGAATCTTATACACCCACAATACCTACACAGTACAAATTTTCTGTTTTGGCAGCAAATAAAATACGATTCGAGGTAAGTGTGCGAATGCAGTGAAAGTTCACAGGTATTGAACCACAATTTTCATAGTGAGCCAACAACAAATTTGTAAATATAGGAGTGCAACACTGTAAATCGGCGCTACGGAGTCGAAGATAAAGTGTCGAACGCCTGTTTTGTTGTTGCGTGCATGTTGATGTCTTGTTCGGCAAATAAAACCAAATGTTCTACGATATTGCTTCTCGTTTCGTTCTTCAATATAACTTGCGCATTTGCTGTTTCATGCTGTTTTTCTGTTTGCGTGGTGACTGTGCAAAATATCGCCCGTCTAATTTAGCTCGAACCATTACAAAATTACCCAATTTATCAAGAATTATTGAAAATAAGTTACATGTTTCGATAATTTAAACATTTATTGTTATTTGTACATATGCAAAACCGATACAAGTAGGCGATGGCAATTACTGAAACAGAAGCACAATTAATAATTCGCACCAAAGGCATGGAAGAGGGTCAAAGCAAAACGAGAAATATTTATTCCTGCACGCACCCCATTTCACAATTCAACCGAAGTCGATTTTCGATTGTAATATCAAAAATAACCGTGGTCAAGTCCAATAACAGGTTATTGGTGCGTTCAAGGTTGCGTGCACGTAAAGAGTATACACATGGGAGAGTATACACTTGCAGTTTTGCTGTTTGCCTGGTAGTAGAGATATAACTAGCTTTATTCTTTTGTACATGACACTAAAGACGCTGCCCTGCAAGCGACATGACCATGAACAACGACAGACGACAACCACACACGCTCCTTAGCAAACGACATAACCGCATTACTACAGACAACAACTAAAAACAACCACAGACAACGACCCCAAACGCTTTTTAGTGTTTTCACATGGGACACTTGTAGTTTTGCTGTTTGCCTGGTAGTAAAGATAGAACTAGCAATATTCAACTTCAACGAAAGGTAAAACAACAACTACTAAAACAAAGAGTCAAGGCTGTTCTGGACTCAGAAATGCCTGTTGAACGCAGTCCCCCGACTGCGCGCACCATGCAAAATCAAAATCAACTAGCAAAGAACAGCATGAGCGTACCCCACGTTCAAACAGCTGTTAACACAAAAAACAACAACGCATATCTTATCCCATCATCCAACGGTTCATACAACTGCATCATCAACAACAAAAACAGAGAATCTACCCAGGCTTCACTTCCCGTTCATTTGGTGAGAGAGCGTTCATGCTCTCCCGCAATACAGCAAACAATTTCACAACCACAAAGTGAAAACGCATTATCAATACAGGCAAACGCAGCCTCTCGCTCTACCGCACAACTAACTATCAAGAGCTCTATGGCCACTGGTAAAATGCAGCCTCTGCCGTGGAGTGCACAATGTGCTTCACCATAGACGCCGCTCTCCTCTTTTCTACCAACAACAACTACATCAACTACTACAACAACGCTCGCTCTGGCTTCTGTTGGAATGTTCACAACAACAGCAACAACAACTATAACAACCACCATGGCAACACGATCAGCTGTATCATCTGTTCCCTCTATATCCACAGTAAGTACAACAACAACAACATCAAGTAAGCAGTACGATACACAAAACATAAACAACGCCAACACTCAAGAGTCCAGCCTAAAGAGAAATAGGAGCAAACAATCTCCCAGTAACAGTGCTGAACAAAACAACACAAGGAAAAACAAGAGAAATAAACAATGTAACGGAATGCAAACAATGCTGCAACAATACTGGCTAAGCGCACCAATCACAACCAACAGGTTCGCTCTCCTCTTTCAAGACGATGACAATCAAGCGAGCAGTGGTGCGGAAAGTGTTTCCGATGCAACAAATTTGCCAGCACAAAAAAATATCAAATCAGTTAAGCCACCACCAATATATGTCGAACAAATTAGCGTTCTTAGCAATGCTCTAAAAAATGTAATTAAACATAATTACATTTTAAAAACGCTGCAGAATAATGAGGTGCGAATACAAACAAAAGATTCTAACAGTTTCTCCACAGTTATTGAGATGCTGCAAGAGCACAGAACGAAATACTACACGTGGATTTAAAGTAGTAGATTAAAGTAGTGCTCAGGAATATGCACCACGCCAACGAAATAAAAAATGAACTTCTCGACCTAGGGCATGAAGTCATAAACATCCATAATGCACAACAAAAAGTCACGAACAAACCGCTTCCATTATTCTTCATTGAATTGAAAAACAAAAAAAACCAACAAAGATATTTATAACATAACCACACTGCTCTGCACGAAAATCATTTTCGAGCTCCCACACCATAAACGCATAATATCGCAATGCTCAAATTGTCAAAAATACGGCCACACGAGAAATTTCTGCACCAGAGACCCGATCTGCATCAAATGCGCCGGTAAACACAAAACAATCGACTGCAAAATTGAAGCCAACGGTCAAATAAAATGTGCATTGTGCGGTGCTGCACACACTGCAAACTACAAAGGTTGTGAGATATACAAGGCACTGAAAATAAAAAGATTTCCATCCCCTAGAGAAACTAGCCACCAAGTTCCGGCTGACACAGTAGCAATAGCTCCAATCGAGATTCAAAACTTAAAAAAAATTAAGACCGGTTTATCGTACGCTCAAGTAGCTAATGATAAGAATGACAACAATAATGGCGAAAAGAATAAGATGTAACAACACACGAATCCAACCAATGAATTCATAAGTAGACGCATTGACATAAAAACTGATATTACTGAGATGAAAGACCTGATGAAACAATTGTTTCAACAAGTCACAAATATAATAAACGTCATAACAATTCTCATATCGAAGATGGACAAATAAAATGGAAACTAAATTAAGGATCATAACTTCGAATGCAAACGGACTGAAAAACCATATTGACGAATTACAAATACTTCTTCATGACAACAGCATTGACATAGCCCTAATCTAGGAGACACATTGCACAAACAAACACTTCATTTAAGTTAGAGGGTACAAAGTGTATACCACAAACCATCCCGATGGCACAGCGCACGGGGGAACAGCCATAATTATTAAGCAGTGCATAAAGCACGACGAGCTGGAGCCTTATCAGCACAACTACATACAAGCGAGGAACATTCAAATTAATGATCTCGTAGGACCACTCATAATATCTCCTGTATATAGCCCACCAAAGCATAATATTACAGACACACAATATATAAATTTCCTGAACTCTCTTGGACAACGCTTCATTGCAGCCGGTGATTACAACGCGAAACACACTATGTGGGGATCGAGGCTAACGAACAAAAAAGGCAAAATCTCCTCAGCGCTATGCAGTTCACAAACACTAAACACGAGTACAGGCGAACCAACATATTGGCCAACAGACATTAATAAAACGATAAATAGATTTTTTCATCACAAAGAACCTGGAAATTCGGAAATGTAAAATCTTATCACGATTCGAACTCTCGTCAGACCACAACCCTATAGAATTAATATATGACTCGCACGTCACGCCTACACATGCAAACAGACTCCTGTACAACAACAGAACTGACTGGCATACTTATAAGGAATACATTGACATTAATTTAATGACCGACATCCCTCTTAAATCATATGAGGACATCGAGTCAACGATAGTATTCCTGAATGACACCATTATGAAAGCAGTCATACAATCGACACCAAAAAAAAGCAGCAAAATTTGACATTCTACACACAACCTCAACTATGACGAGTATTAAATAAAAAATTTAAACTACGAAAACCTGGTCAACCACAAGATCTCCTGACACAAAAAGACAGTACACCAAGACAACTAAAGAGGCTAAAAAAATGATTCAGGTATTAAAAAACAAACAATTAACATCATATCTCAAGAGCTTAACACCCACTAGTCAAACGGACTACTCCTTATGGAAAGCTACTAAAGGATGGACAAATAAAAGTAATCATCAGGCTCCTCTAAAAATGGAAAACGGGTTATGGGCAAAACCGAACTTGGGTAAAGCTAAAGTATTAGCGGACTATTTCGAAATGGTTTTTTCAGAAGTCGCCACCAACTCAGATGATCACTGATATTAGCAGAGGTTCAGAACATATGAAACATGAAATTTTCATTCCAAATCACCAATTTGGTTTCCGAAGAAGTCACTCAACGATACAACAAGTGCACAGAGTTACGCACAAAATTCTAAATGACATTGAGGATAATAAATTTTGTATTGGACTCTTCTTGGACGTGGAAAAAGCTTTTGATAAGGTTTGGCATAAAGGACTCAAAAGAAAACTTAACAATATATTCCCTCAAAACATAGAACATCTATTAACATCATATATCACAGGTAGATACTTCTTAGTTAAATACTCAGACGAATACTCAACCCTTAGAGAAATAAATTCAGGAGTTCTACAGGGAAGTGTGCTAGGACCTTTATTATATACCCTATACACAGCAGACATACCATACCCCACTCACAATTCGTCGATGATTGCAAGTTTCGCCGATGACACAATACCCCTAAGTGCTCATAAAAACATAAATACTGCAACATCCATGTTGCAAGTAGACTTTAATAAAACACTTGACTGGCTTAGAAAGTGGCATATTAAAATAAACAAAAACAAAACAGTACAAGTTATATACACTACTAAGACTAGATTCACACCAATCCATATAAATATTGACGGAGACGACGTAACCATTCAAAAAGAAGCCAAGTCCTTAGGATTATATATTGACAGTAAACTAAACTGGAAACACCATATACAAAAAAAGCGTTATCAAATCAAAATGAAAGTAAGACAACTGCTCTGGCTGCTCAAACCAAATACAAACATTTCACTTGAAAACAAGCTCCTAATCTATAAGACAATTATTAAACCAATTTGGACATATGGAGCCGAAATATGGGGAAAAATCAAATATAAAGCTAATCCAGAGGCAACAATCAAAAATTATTCACACCATCAAAAAGCCCAAAAAGAATTGCGACAGTAGATGAAGAAATAATCAATTTAAGCAGAAAATACCAAACCAAACTTTCCCGGTATTCGAACGATGGTGTGAATACATTACCATTAGATGAACTAACTCGGCAACGTAGGCTAAAAAGGGTGAGACCAATGGACCTTACATAATACATTACTTCATTACATTACTTACTCATTGTTAATTGGTGTTATCTTAAATTGTTTATTTATTGTTAAAATACATGTATTGTTAAATTCCAGTCACAACACGACTTTACAAACTGATTGTAAAATTGAAATTCACTCACTTGTCCTAAATATTAATCTGTACAATAGTCGATTTATTTTTCTATAATAGACAATGTACTCTTCTTTTCCTTTACTCTTCTCCTTATGTATGGCAAATAACAAAAAAACAAATGTAACACGCTTTGTTTTTGCGGGTTTGATTTTGTTTTTACATAGGACATTTGCAGTTTTGCTGTTTGCCTGGTAGTAGAGATAGAACTAGCTTTATTCTTTTGTACACGACACTAAAGACGCTGCCCTGCAAACGACATGACCACCAACAACGACAGACGACAACCACACACGCTTCTTAGCAAACAACATAACCGCATTACTACAGACAACATCCCCAAACGCTTTTTAGTGTTTTCACATGGGACACTTGCAGTTTTGATGTTTGCCTGGTAGTAAAGATAGAACTAGCATTATTCAACTTCGATTTTTCGACATATCTAGAGCAAAAAGAATTAAAGAAAATTCCACACAATTTGCTTAATATTCTCGACCCACCTTGCAAATAAAGAACTTTTAAAAAATCAAAGAAAGAAGACAGTGCCTCTGATTTTGGTTTTTATTACGTCTTTCTTGTGTTTTTTTAATTTACTTCTCATTGAATATATTCCCATTTTACGGCAGTTTGACGTCCGTCCATTTCCAAACCCAAGGAAACCAACATCAATATGTTACGCTGCATAAGTTGAACAGCCAACAATTCTGTTGATGTACAGAATCAGTGTCCGATTCTAATCGTGCCTGACAAGTCTCTCTTGCCTTTCTTAAGGGAGAAATGTAACCTCTATATGAATGAATACTCTTTGGCCTTTACTTAAGAGTTACTCTGTTGCTTAGAATGAGAAAATAATAAAATAGTGTGAGCAGCAAGAGCACGGGTCATTCGTGTTGTGCTAAATTTTTTGTTGGCGCGAATTAGCATGAAAAGAATTTTTTGTATATGACCTTTGTTTTGGTTGTTTTTTTTTTTTACATTGACTTAGTAGGTACGCATCGACCACACACTGATCTCACATGGGACAGGCCCAAGTGGCATCGAAATTCACCCCTTCACATAGACTGGGCTCAGCTGGTGTTAATTTCTAATTTCTTTGGTGAACATGCAATACCAAAGCTAATGTTTTCGTACTAATTATTTGGCTACAGATAAAAACATTATCAGCCTCTAACAAATGAGAATGCAAAATTAAACTAAAGATAAGATATAATTTAGAATTCAATACCTAAAATGATATAGACGATTCAAACAAAAATTTAGATTACAAATTTAGAAAGTATGTTATACATTAAATTACTTATGCAGAGGTGGAAATTTCAGAGTTTAGAATATCAGGGCGAAGCAAAGTCTCAACGAAAACCATAATGTCAGAACTGAAAGAACGGTCAGAACAGAACTTCTAAGACAAAATGAAGAAAGTTTACACTTTATCCCTCTAACATTTTGAAAATGTAGTGTTAGTTTTTTGGAGCATTGGAAGAAGCAGAAGGTGAAGCTGAAGCAGTGACTGGTAAGGTAACCTGAAAGGCATATTTTTTTCCTAGGTATAAACTCATGAACCACCATGTGGGCAGGTCAGAAGGCAGAAGGTAGCGTCACATATGACAGAAAATACTTTAAAAAAACTGAAAGCTTGAAAGAAGAGACTTCTCTAGGACTTATGAATACTAATATTCGAAAGGTTGCATGCTTTTGATGATATATAGCGTGTATTAGGACATGGTTGGGAAGCAGTAGAATAAGTTGGTGGGGAATAACAAGAAAGAGAATGAGGAAACGAGAAAGGAATAAGTGGAGCAATGGTAGGGATTAGCTGTTGGAGTCGAGTCAAAAGAGTACTCCATAAACATTTTTGCCCCATCATCAAACTCTAAGGCGAGCTCATTGAATAGGTAGGAAAGACTTGAAGAGCAGATTGTACGGTGCTGGGAAGAGTTTTTTTCAGCTTGTATAACAGTCTGGGTTCCATACTTTGCCTGACGGACATCGAGAAAGATATATGAACAATACTTTTTGCGTTCGAATGCTTGAAAATATGTTGAACTTCTATGTGACATTGCTCAGTTGTTCCGTGGAATCGCCAAATTGGTGATCGGGAAACATTCGTCCATCATCCAGGGACGGGAGCAGTTGACTTAAGAATATTCCTTCAAACATTTTCGAGAGAATCGCTAGCAGGCTAATTGGTCGGTAGGAGCTTGGCTTGTGCTCTGGCTTTCCTGGTTTGACAATTATGATAACAAAAATCATAAAACAATCAAAAATTATTCACACCATCAAAAAGCCCAAAAAGAATTGCGACAGTAGATGAAGAAATAATCAATTTAAGCAGAAAATACCAAACCAAACTTTCCCGGCATTCGAACGATGGTGTGAATACATTAATATTAGATGAACTAACTCGGCAACGTAGGCTAAAAAGGGTGAGACCAGTGGACCTTACATAACACATTACTTCATTACATTACTTACTCATTGTTAATTGGTGTTATTTTAAATTGTTTATTTATTGTTAAAATACATGTGTTGTTAAATTCCAGACTTTACACATAGAACTTTAGAGATAGAACTAGCTTTATTCTTTTGTACACGACACTAAAGACGCTGCCCTGCAAACGACATGACCACGAACAACGACAGACGACAACCACACACGCTTCTTAGCAAACAACATAACCGCATTACTACAGACAACAACCAAAAACAACCACAGACAACATCCCCAAACGCTTTTTAGTGTTTTCACATGGGACACTTGCAGTTTTGCTGTTTGCCTGGTAGTAAAGATAGAACTAGCATTATTCAACTTCGATTTTTCGACATATCTAGAGCAAAAAATAGGTATAAATGCAAGTTAATCAATTTTAGTTATTTATTTAGTTTTTCCTTAAAGAAAAAAAAGAAAGAAGAAACAAGTGCGCGTTCCTTTCCTCTTTTTGTTATTTTCATTAGATACACTGCTAAGAAGAACGATAATGCGGTGACGCGTTGACGCGATGCCAGTGCGACGTCATATTAAAATTTCACTCTACCGAAACCAAAGATGTTTCACATTAATACGTTATATGTTTCGATAATTTAAGCATTTATGTTATTTGAATTTGGGACCGAAAATAACAGTTAAGGGGTCGATTTTTAACTAAAAAAATCATTATGATGGAATCGTCGTCCATATATAAGATGTATATCAAAAGTATTGCTTGTTAAATGGGCTATCCAAATAGCTCATAAATTTATATTTTAAATTTATTTGTACAGAAATTAAAGATAATAATTATTTTCAATTTTTATTTAAAAAATCAAAAATAAAAATTAATTGAAATTTTTATTATAAAAATCAAAAAATAAAAATTACCTTCGAATTTTATTTTAAAAATCAAAATATAGAAATTGTTTTCGATTCTTATTTTAAAAATCACAAATAATAATTATTTTGTATTTTTTTTCTAATTAATCGTGAAAATAAAAGTCAATACATGTATTGCTAATTTTAAATAAACAGCGAATTTGACTATTACTAATTTAAATTATACAACCTTTATCTACCATCAAATACTGTTGAGCACAGAATTGAAAGTACGTGCTCACTTCTCAGCAACCACTTAAATTTCATTGATGGGGCTTCTGACAGTGAGGAAGACGAAAATAGCAATAATGATGTCATAAAGGCTATTGCTGAAGTAGGAGCTTATGAGACCCAAAACCAATTGATGTCAACATCATCATGACATCATGAAATATTGGGAGAAATGTATGTAGCCCAACTTATTTCAATTGGCTAAAGTTCCGCATAGTGTTCCGGCAACAGAAGTTAGTGTCAAAAAGGAAAATTTTATAAAATTTTATAAAATCTGATGAAATAACTAACAAAATAAATAATCATTTAAAATTATCATTACATATTGTAGTAATGAAACACGTCTTTTCGGTTTGACCGCCGTATTCAGAATGCCACTCTTTTATTTCTTTTCTTATAGCTTAACCTAACATTGCTGTAACATAACATAACATAGCCTTAACTTAACTTAACTTAACTTAACATTGCACTAACATCAGATATACTTATTACTACAATATATTGATTTTTATTTTCATGATTTTTTGATTTTTAAAATAAAAGTTGAAAGTAATTCTTATTTTTGATTTTTGAAATAAAAATTGAAAATAATAATTACTTTTGATTTTACAATTTTGAACTTACAAACTAATAATTAAAAATGATTATTTTAAATAAAACTCATAACAGTTGCGGTCCCTGATTTGAATACATGCAAAATCTATATATGTAGGAGATGGAAATTACAAGAACAAAAACACAGTTGCTAATTTGAACCAAAGGCATAGAAAAGGGTCAAAGCAAAAAGAGGAGTTTTTGCTCCCGCACGCGCCCTACTTCACCAACCAATCAAAGTAAATTTTCGATTGTCATACGAAATATATCCAAGTCCAAGTCACGAACGGCTGATTTGTTGTTGAGTTTTGTGCAGGTAAATAGTATACATATTCATACACGAGGCATATCTTTTTTCTCTGCCTTCCCTTATGTTCAGCAAATAAGAAAAAAAAAACAAATGTCACACGCTATTTGATATTGCAAACAACAATAACAAATTTTACAAATTAATCTAACAAATCAAAAACAGATTTTAACAAATGCGACTTTTCCTATGAGCCACATCTGGTTTTGTTACATGTTGGAGTGGGACATATGATGTGACAAATAACTTGTTATCTTCCGTCATGCAGACTTATAAAAGTTCGACCTATGGAAAATGGACGGTTGTTAGAAATTTCACTTGGGTTTCTTTCAACTTTTATTGAAACCCAAGTGGCTGTTCAATAAAAGTGCATTCACTGTACTTGATCTTGAAATTGATTTTGTTTTCTGGCACAACCGAAAATTGTCTTCAAGAAGATAAAGTCAAAAATCAAAACTAGCCATTGTGTGAATGACCTTGTTGTGTAGTTATAGTGCGTGTATGAAATTGTGTTGGTTATCTTTGTCGCCCTTGCGACCGAAGTGTGATAATTTTGAGTGTGTTGTTGAGTGTATAAGATTGTATTGGTTTCTTATTTTGTGTATCACCCGGAATATTTTTGTATGATTTTGTTTTACGATCATGCCTTATTTTTTTGTTGGCCGCCTGGTATTTTCATTTCGTTCATATAAATGAATATAGGCGAAATGCAAGGCAGCTATGCTGATATGGGCTCGATTTCGCTTTTAATGTAGAATTAAAGAAAATTCCACACAATTTGCTTAATATTCTCGACCCACCTTGCAAATAAAGAACTTTTAAAAAATCAAAGACAGTGCCTCTGATTTTGGTTTTTATTACGTCTTTCTTGTGTTTTTTTAATTTACTTCTCATTGAATATATTCCCATTTTACGGCAGTTTGACGTCCGTCCATTTCCAAACCCAAGGAAACCAACATCAATATGTTACGCTGCATAAGTTGAACAGCCAACAATTCTGTTGATGTACAGAATCAGTGTCCGATTCTAATCGTGCCTGACAAGTCTCTCTTGCCTTTCTTAAGGGAGAAATGTAACCTCTATATGAATGAATACTCTTTGGCCTTTACTTAAGAGTTACTCTGTTGCTTAGAATGAGAAAATAATAAAATAGTGTGAGCAGCAAGAGCACGGGTCATTCGTGTTGTGCTAAATTTTTTGTTGGCGCGAATTAGCATGAAAAGAATTTTTTGTATATGACCTTTGTTTTGGTTGTTTTTTTTTTTTACATTGACTTAGTAGGTACGCATCGACCACACACTGATCTCACATGGGACAGGCCCAAGTGGCATCGAAATTCACCCCTTCACATAGACTGGGCTCAGCTGGTGTTAATTTCTAATTTCTTTGGTGAACATGCAATACCAAAGCTAATGTTTTCGTACTAATTATTTGGCTACAGATAAAAACATTATCAGCCTCTAACAAATGAGAATGCAAAATTAAACTAAAGATAAGATATAATTTAGAATTCAATACCTAAAATGATATAGACGATTCAAACAAAAATTTAGATTACAAATTTAGAAAGTATGTTATACATTAAATTACTTATGCAGAGGTGGAAATTTCAGAGTTTAGAATATCAGGGCGAAGCAAAGTCTCAACGAAAACCATAATGTCAGAACTGAAAGAACGGTCAGAACAGAACTTCTAAGACAAAATGAAGAAAGTTTACACTTTATCCCTCTAACATTTTGAAAATGTAGTGTTAGTTTTTTGGAGCATTGGAAGAAGCAGAAGGTGAAGCTGAAGCAGTGACTGGTAAGGTAACCTGAAAGGCATATTTTTTTCCTAGGTATAAACTCATGAACCACCATGTGGGCAGGTCAGAAGGCAGAAGGTAGCGTCACATATGACAGAAAATACTTTAAAAAAACTGAAAGCTTGAAAGAAGAGACTTCTCTAGGACTTATGAATACTAATATTCGAAAGGTTGCATGCTTTTGATGATATATAGCGTGTATTAGGACATGGTTGGGAAGCAGTAGAATAAGTTGGTGGGGAATGACAAGAAAGAGAATGAGGAAACGAGAAAGGAATAAGTGGAGCAATGGTAGGGATTAGCTGTTGGAGTCGAGTCAAAAGAGTACTCCATAAACATTTTTGCCCCATCATCAAACTCTAAGGCGAGCTCATTGAATAGGTAGGAAAGACTTGAAGAGCAGATTGTACGGTGCTGGGAAGAGTTTTTTTCAGCTTGTATAACAGTCTGGGTTCCATACTTTGCCTGACGGACATCGAGAAAGATATATGAACAATACTTTTTGCGTTCGAATGCTTGAAAATATGTTGAACTTCTATGTGACATTGCTCAGTTGTTCCGTGGAATCGCCAAATTGGTGATCGGGAAACATTCGTCCATCATCCAGGGACGGGAGCAGTTGACTTAAGAATATTCCTTCAAACATTTTCGAGAGAATCGCTAGCAGGCTAATTGGTCGGTAGGAGCTTGGCTTGTGCTCTGGCTTTCCTGGTTTGACAATTATGATAACAAAAATCATAAAACAATCAAAAATTATTCACACCATCAAAAAGCCCAAAAAGAATTGCGACAGTAGATGAAGAAATAATCAATTTAAGCAGAAAATACCAAACCAAACTTTCCCGGCATTCGAACGATGGTGTGAATACATTAATATTAGATGAACTAACTCGGCAACGTAGGCTAAAAAGGGTGAGACCAGTGGACCTTACATAACACATTACTTCATTACATTACTTACTCATTGTTAATTGGTGTTATTTTAAATTGTTTATTTATTGTTAAAATACATGTGTTGTTAAATTCCAGACTTTACACATAGAACTTTAGAGATAGAACTAGCTTTATTCTTTTGTACACGACACTAAAGACGCTGCCCTGCAAACGACATGACCACGAACAACGACAGACGACAACCACACACGCTTCTTAGCAAACAACATAACCGCATTACTACAGACAACAACCAAAAACAACCACAGACAACATCCCCAAACGCTTTTTAGTGTTTTCACATGGGACACTTGCAGTTTTGCTGTTTGCCTGGTAGTAAAGATAGAACTAGCATTATTCAACTTCGATTTTTCGACATATCTAGAGCAAAAAATAGGTATAAATGCAAGTTAATCAATTTTAGTTATTTATTTAGTTTTTCCTTAAAGAAAAAAAAGAAAGAAGAAACAAGTGCGCGTTCCTTTCCTCTTTTTGTTATTTTCATTAGATACACTGCTAAGAAGAACGATAATGCGGTGACGCGTTGACGCGATGCCAGTGCGACGTCATATTAAAATTTCACTCTACCGAAACCAAAGATGTTTCACATTAATACGTTATATGTTTCGATAATTTAAGCATTTATGTTATTTGAATTTGGGACCGAAAATAACAGTTAAGGGGTCGATTTTTAACTAAAAAAATCATTATGATGGAATCGTCGTCCATATATAAGATGTATATCAAAAGTATTGCTTGTTAAATGGGCTATCCAAATAGCTCATAAATTTATATTTTAAATTTATTTGTACAGAAATTAAAGATAATAATTATTTTCAATTTTTATTTAAAAAATCAAAAATAAAAATTAATTGAAATTTTTATTATAAAAATCAAAAAATAAAAATTAACTTCGAATTTTATTTTAAAAATCAAAATATAGAAATTGTTTTCGATTCTTATTTTAAAAATCACAAATAATAATTATTTTGTATTTTTTTTCTAATTAATCGTAAAAATAAAAGTCAATACATGTATTGCTAATTTTAAATAAACAGCGAATTTGACTATTACTAATTTAAATTATACAACCTTTATCTACCATCAAATACTGTTGAGCACAGAATTGAAAGTACGTGCTCACTTCTCAGCAACCACTTAAATTTCATTGATGGGGCTTCTGACAGTGAGGAAGACGAAAATAGCAATAATGATGTCATAAAGGCTATTGCTGAAGTAGGAGCTTATGAGACCCAAAACCAATTGATGTCAACATCATCATGACATCATGAAATATTGGGAGAAATGTATGTAGCCCAACTTATTTCAATTGGCTAAAGTTCCGCATAGTGTTCCGGCAACAGAAGTTAGTGTCAAAAAGGAAAATTTTATAAAATTTTATAAAATCTGATGAAATAACTAACAAAATAAATAATCATTTAAAATTATCATTACATATTGTAGTAATGAAACACGTCTTTTCGGTTTGACCGCCGTATTCAGAATGCCACTCTTTTATTTCTTTTCTTATAGCTTAACCTAACATTGCTGTAACATAACATAACATAGCCTTAACTTAACTTAACTTAACTTAACATTGCACTAACATCAGATATACTTATTACTACAATATATTGATTTTTATTTTCATGATTTTTTGATTTTTAAAATAAAAGTTGAAAGTAATTCTTATTTTTGATTTTTGAAATAAAAATTGAAAATAATAATTACTTTTGATTTTACAATTTTGAACTTACAAACTAATAATTAAAAATGATTATTTTAAATAAAACTCATAACAGTTGCGGTCCCTGATTTGAATACATGCAAAATCTATATATGTAGGAGATGGAAATTACAAGAACAAAAACACAGTTGCTAATTTGAACCAAAGGCATAGAAAAGGGTCAAAGCAAAAAGAGGAGTTTTTGCTCCCGCACGCGCCCTACTTCACCAACCAATCAAAGTAAATTTTCGATTGTCATACGAAATATATCCAAGTCCAAGTCACGAACGGCTGATTTGTTGTTGAGTTTTGTGCAGGTAAATAGTATACATATTCATACACGAGGCATATCTTTTTTCTCTGCCTTCCCTTATGTTCAGCAAATAAGAAAAAAAAAACAAATGTCACACGCTATTTGATATTGCAAACAACAATAACAAATTTTACAAATTAATCTAACAAATCAAAAACAGATTTTAACAAATGCGACTTTTCCTATGAGCCACATCTGGTTTTGTTACATGTTGGAGTGGGACATATGATGTGACAAATAACTTGTTATCTTCCGTCATGCAGACTTATAAAAGTTCGACCTATGGAAAATGGACGGTTGTTAGAAATTTCACTTGGGTTTCTTTCAACTTTTATTGAAACCCAAGTGGCTGTTCAATAAAAGTGCATTCACTGTACTTGATCTTGAAATTGATTTTGTTTTCTGGCACAACCGAAAATTGTCTTCAAGAAGATAAAGTCAAAAATCAAAACTAGCCATTGTGTGAATGACATTGTTGTGTAGTTATAGTGCGTGTATGAAATTGTGTTGGTTATCTTTGTCGCCCTTGCGACCGAAGTGTGATAATTTTGAGTGTGTTGTTGAGTGTATAAGATTGTATTGGTTTCTTATTTTGTGTATCACCCGGAATATTTTTGTATGATTTTGTTTTACGATCATGCCTTATTTTTTTGTTGGCCGCCTGGTATTTTCATTTCGTTCATATAAATGAATATAGGCGAAATGCAAGGCAGCTATGCTGATATGGGCTCGATTTCGCTTTTAATGTAGAATTAAAGAAAATTCCACACAATTTGCTTAATATTCTCGACCCACCTTGCAAATAAAGAACTTTTAAAAAATCAAAGACAGTGCCTCTGATTTTGGTTTTTATTACGTCTTTCTTGTGTTTTTTTAATTTACTTCTCATTGAATATATTCCCATTTTACGGCAGTTTGACGTCCGTCCATTTCCAAACCCAAGGAAACCAACATCAATATGTTACGCTGCATAAGTTGAACAGCCAACAATTCTGTTGATGTACAGAATCAGTGTCCGATTCTAATCGTGCCTGACAAGTCTCTCTTGCCTTTCTTAAGGGAGAAATGTAACCTCTATATGAATGAATACTCTTTGGCCTTTACTTAAGAGTTACTCTGTTGCTTAGAATGAGAAAATAATAAAATAGTGTGAGCAGCAAGAGCACGGGTCATTCGTGTTGTGCTAAATTTTTTGTTGGCGCGAATTAGCATGAAAAGAATTTTTTGTATATGACCTTTGTTTTGGTTGTTTTTTTTTTTTACATTGACTTAGTAGGTACGCATCGACCACACACTGATCTCACATGGGACAGGCCCAAGTGGCATCGAAATTCACCCCTTCACATAGACTGGGCTCAGCTGGTGTTAATTTCTAATTTCTTTGGTGAACATGCAATACCAAAGCTAATGTTTTCGTACTAATTATTTGGCTACAGATAAAAACATTATCAGCCTCTAACAAATGAGAATGCAAAATTAAACTAAAGATAAGATATAATTTAGAATTCAATACCTAAAATGATATAGACGATTCAAACAAAAATTTAGATTACAAATTTAGAAAGTATGTTATACATTAAATTACTTATGCAGAGGTGGAAATTTCAGAGTTTAGAATATCAGGGCGAAGCAAAGTCTCAACGAAAACCATAATGTCAGAACTGAAAGAACGGTCAGAATAGAACTTCTAAGACAAAATGAAGAAAGTTTACACTTTATCCCTCTAACATTTTGAAAATGTAGTGTTAGTTTTTTGGAGCATTGGAAGAAGCAGAAGGTGAAGCTGAAGCAGTGACTGGTAAGGTAACCTGAAAGGCATATTTTTTTCCTAGGTATAAACTCATGAACCACCATGTGTGCAGGTCAGAAGGCAGAAGGTAGCGTCACAAATGACAGAAAATACTTTCAAAAAACTGAAAGCTTGAAAGAAGAGACTTCTCTAGGACTAATGAATACTAATATTCGAAAGGTTGCATGCTTTTGATGATATATAGCGTGTATTAGGACATGGTTGGGAAGCAGTAGAACAAGTTGGTGGGGAATGTCAAGAAAGAGGATGAGGAAACGAGAAAGGAATAAGTGGAGCAGTGGTAGGGATTAGCTGTTGGAGTCGAGTCAAAAGAGTACTCCATAAACATTTTTGCCCCATCATCAAACTCTGAGGCGAGCTCATTGAATAGGTAGGAAAGACTTGAAGAGCAGATTGTACGGTGCTGGGAAGAGTTTTTTTCAGCTTGTATAACAGTCTGGGTTCCATACTTTGCCTGAAGGACATCGAGAAAGATAGATGAACAATACTTTTTGCGTTCGAATGCTTGAAAATATGTTGAACTTCTATGTGACATTGCTCAGGTGTTCCGTGGAATCGCCAAATTGGTGATCGGGAAACATTCGTCCATCATCCAGGGACGGGAGCAGTTGACTTAAGAATATTCCTTCAAACACTTTCGAGAGAATCGCTAGCAGGCTAATTGGTCGGTAGGAGCTTGGCTTGTGCTCTGGCTTTCCTGGTTTGACAATTATGATAATCTCAGCACACTTCCATTGCGCAGGTGAGCCACAAAATGCCATTAAAGATCGCAACAAGTAACAACAGCGCTTTGATGGGGAAGACTCGGATGGCAAGAGCATCTATTTTATCATAACCAAGAGATTTGCTTGGTTTAAGACAAGCAATTTAATTTTGATTTAATACTGGGCATATTAGGAGATCCATTTGATATGCAGAGTCAATAAACTCGATTGTTTCCTGTTCATCAGCCGGAGAGCAGAAGTTGAACGGAGTGAAAGTTGCTTCAAGGTTGGCCTTTTAAGGTATCTTGTCGCGCTCCATAGATTGTGTTCCGCACTCCCTGGTTCAGCTTTTTCAATTAAATACGAAGATGCCTTGTTTTTTTGGCCCGTTAATCACTGCTGTCAGGTTTTTCGTTGTTTGGTTGAACGCCGTTTTGTCCCTCGAATTTCTACTTTAGTGCCAAACTCTTCACAATCTTCTCTTCTCTTGAACAATGCTATCAATCTCAGGAGACCAGAGGTGGAGATCGTGTTTAGGATACTGAGAGAGAGAGAAGAAGTAGAGTAGGTTGAGGCTTCGTGGATGTCCAAAGTCAGTTGTTCTAATGCTTATTCAATATCTATACCAGAGCTGAGCTGAGTATCTGAGTCAATTGCTTGTTCAAGCCAAGTATGATATAGATTTAGGTCGGTGTTTCTTCTAACAATTTTAACTGGTCTGGGTGCAACATCAATGGATATATCTATGTTGACTAATACGGCTGTGTGATCAGAGCAGAGGTCATAAAAAGGTGCAGTAGAGATTTTGTTGGGATCAATGCCTTTACTGAGAGCAATAACCAATAGATCTGGAAACATCTCCGGGTCTGTTGGTCAGTATGTTGGTTCACCTGTGGAATGATTAGTTAGTTGCGTGGAACGCATACAATTATACATAACAACTCCTCTTGGATTGCAAAGTCTGGAACCACACCAAGTGTGCTTCGCATTAAAATCACCACATGCTATAAATCTCTGGCCCAGTCTACCAAAGACTTGCTGGAATATCGACTGCAAAACCTTGTATCTAGGAGGTGCATAAACTGCTGCTAAAGTAATGTCTCCTAAGCTTGTTCAGAAAATGTTAAAGTTGATTTGATTAGAATTGTTACAATACCACGAGGTCTACCATTCGGATGGTTTGCACTGATAAGATCGTGCCCCTGTATTTTAAAGTTGGATAAGGAATTTATATGGGATTCAGAGACAAGCAGAACGTCAATATTATTAGTTTTGAAGAAATGTTCAACAATTGGCCTATACTTGCATAGACAATCAGCATTCCATGTAGTCATCTTGAGATTTACTTGCATTATTTAGACAAGACGTTGGAGATCATCTGGGTGAACTGGGCAGTAAGCGTATTTACCATTTCTTGAATTATCAGATATACACGTTTCAGGATTCGCTCTTCACTGAAGTTGGAGTCACTATTCGTTGCATTACTAGCGGTATTTGTAAGCATATATGTATAGTGGGTGTGAGTGCATTGTGAAATAATTCGTAATCGTGCCTGACAAGTTTCTCCCTCCATTTTTTAAGAGAGAAATGTAATCTCTATATATTTGATACTCTTTAGCGAAATAGTAGAGTCTACAAGAGCATCGCTAACGGAAAATCCAGATTTATAAGAAATCAGACTATGTATAACTGATAAAATCTGTGTTGTTCACATAAAACGAGCGCATCGTTGTATGTGACTACGGAGAGTATTAATACATAAGCCAAATTATTAGCAGTAACAGTGCATGTTTAACTGGGAATATCAATCAAATCTGATCAATCCCAAAGTAAAATGTGTGTTTTTGTTCCAAGACTGTTTTTTTTGAGCCAAGACTGTGATTTTGTGCCCAGACTGTGACTTTGGTACCTATTACTTTTGAGTAAATGTGTGAGTGTATATTTCTTTAATTCTTTGGAATTTTCGTTTTCTTTTATTTTTTTGGAATTTTGGTTTTTGCTTGGTGTGCTCTTTAGATATCTTCGTTCCTTGGAAGAAAAATTATTTTTTATTTTATTTATTTATGGACAGTTTAAATACAATGTCAAATTACAGATAAACTTAAACAAAGCTTTAGCATCGATGCCTTAAGTTTAATTACTAATCAAGATATTACCAATAATAGTGATAATAGTAATAGTTAAAAGACTTAGCAATATAATTAATAGTAATATTATATGAATGTAGGTATGTGCAATGTGGTATTAGAACTTATAAAGTACTTTTATTAATAATATTTATATTTGATTTCATAATTGACTTAATAAGTTGCATGATTTTAGGAAATTAATGAGCTTGGGTAAATTATCTTTGGAAGGATTAAAGGGGATTGTAAGAGGGTCAAGTTGGCTAAGAGTTTTGATTTTATTTCTATGGAAGAAGTGACAGAGAGAACATATTTTACTGAGATAGGTGTAATCGAGTTGCAGAATTTACAGATATTGGATAAAGAGTTGGAGCAGTCGAAAAGGTTAGAGTGGGTAAGATTGTAAGATTGGACCTATCCGAATGATTTTTGAGAGTAAAAGACGATGTATAGGCTTATCAAGTAGTAGTCGACCGTAATCGTAAATGGTGTTTTTTGGAGAGTTGTATAATTTGTAGTGGTTATTAGTGGAAGCAATGAGTGAGTTCAGTTCTATTTTAAAGTGGGTTTTAATGTGCTTTATGATATCAGTTATATTGTAGTTTTCTTGTGTAGTAATATAAGTTGTATTAATTATTAGTTAGTTCGTAAGTTTAGTTAAGTTAATATTAAGTTTAAGCATGTAAATTATAACGTAGCTTAAGAAAGTTCTGTGTATGTCGAAGGTGTGAATGTTAAAAGTGTGAATGCCCAAAAGGCGAAATAAATAAAGTGAGTCTGCTTCGTGCTATGAAAGGAAACAGACGTGTGTATTAATTAGCCTACAATATTCAGAAGTGGGATACGTAAAAAAAAAAGATTTTTTTTCTCTCTTTCTAAAAAAATACAAACGAAATGCCGAATGAAAAACTAATCGAAAAGACAAATGGGACGACAAAGGAGAAGACAATTGCAAGTTCGCATGATATGCAAAATGAAGAGGCAAACAAAAATGAAATGAAGGAGAAGCAGTGGAAAAACACAAATGAGAAGGCAAACGAAGTGCGTGACCAACGAGATGTGAGAAAAGAGAAGCAGAAAAATTATAAGACAAACATGAAGTGCGACCAAAGTGGTGCGACGAAAGAAAGACAGCAAATGATAAAGGAAAAGCCAAATTAAATGACAAACAGTAGGTCGAATGAACGAACGAATGAAGAACTGTGGCGGTAACAAGCCACAGCACCGGAGCGTGAACTCATGAAAAAAGAACTGTTGTTGTTGCGTCTTGAGAGAGACTTGATAGAGAGAGAGAATAAACTGTTGAAAGCAACCGGTGAATCGGCGACGCAGCCCTTATGTGATCGTGATGAAATTCCTTTGTGCGATCTAAAAGAAATGATCCAGTGGTACGACGGCGAGACGTCTGTTGTTGGTTGGTTATCACATGTTGCTGCCTTAACGAGAGCGCACAATATTAGTGAGAACAAGTTTCGGGCAATAATTTTCGGAAAAACAAAAGGGCAGGCACAAGCATGGCTGCAGTCAAAGCCGGAATATGCGTCCGGAGCAGTTGACTTTGTTTTGTCTGAAATGCAAAAAGTGTTCGGAATGAAGGAAAGCAAAATTTTATTGCGCCAAAGATTTGAATCGCGCAAGTGGTGTGTTGGAGAATCGTTTTCGCAGTATTTTAACGACAAGGTGGTCCTGGCCAATGGTATGGAGATATCAGAAAGCGAGGTGATCGATTATGTGGTACATGGGATTCCAGATCGCCAATTGCGCATAAGTGCGAGTTTGCAACGCTTTAAGTCTAAAGATGACTTGCTTTAGGCATTCGTCAACGTTCAGCTAGTGCCTGTATGTCCAGCGCCAATGAAGAATGCTGCAATAAGGGGTAATGTGGCTGGTCGATGCTACAATTTTAATTGTTTTGGTCACTTCGCCGCTGACTGCAGAAAGCCAAAACGTGAGAAAGGACCTTGTTTTGTTTGCGAAGAAATGGGTCATCGTGTTGTAGCCTGCCGTTTCTATAAGAAAACACCCACGTGATGCCAGAAAATCCTGAATATGTAAGGTATTTCGATATTAAGTTACTAGATTATCCTAATATGTTGTGTTCCGTAGCATGCCTCATAGACTCAGAAAGCCCAGTGAGCCTTATTAAGAGTTCGTATATTCCAGCTGGTGCTAAGTTTTTGTCAGCGTCAAATGTTAAATTTTATCGTGTAAATAAAGTAAATTAAACGTCTGTGGAAGAATAATTGGATTAATTAAAGTTTTAAATGAATTTATAAAACGAGAGAGTTGGTTGCTTGTGCTTAACAGACGTGTTTTGAATCTGCTCCGCATTTTGATTTTGATTAGCATTTGGCAATTAATTTGTCTATTGTCGTTTATCGTTACTAATATTTATTTTCTTTCCGGTGTTAAGTAAATTTATAAGTGAATTCATTTGTGGTGTATGGCTCATTTCACCCGTATAAATTTTGTACTTATCAATGTTTAATTATTTTTGGCAAGTACAACGCTTAAATTTGCCTTTCCTGTGTATTGAGTTCAATCTCTTTTTTTTCCTGCTTTGCTCTCCCTTTAAAATAGTTTTTGCTATTTTAGTCTTCTTCTGTTTCCTTCTTGCTCTCTATACAATAGTTATTATTTTTAAATAACTGTATTTCCTCTTTTTTCACTGGGAAAATATTATTATTCACCTTACTTTTCTCTTTGCAATTCTATCTCATCTAGCTGAGAGCGTCAAAATTCGGGCTTAAGTCGTTGTGCTTTTTTTGCACAGTGTGTTGATAATAACAAATAAATTTTGAAAATAAATTTTAAAAAAATTTTCTCAAGTTTATTTTATTGTTATTATTTTATTTATTTATTTTATTTTTGCTTACTTATTGTCTATTTGATATATTCATAAATTTTTAAGGTTTTATAAATAAATACCAAAAAAAAATTTATTTTTTTAAAAATTTTTTTTTATTTTTATATTTTTTAAATATTTTATTTTATTTATATATTTTTTATTATTATTATTATTATTTTTTATTTTTTTTATTTACTTCTTTTTCACTTATTTTTATTTTATTTATTCATTTTTTCCCCTATCTTATTTATCTTATTTTGCTTTTATTTTATTTAATATCTTGTATCTATACTTCGCGCAAAATGAGTTGCTGTATTCGGGATTGCACCAACAAGAACAACTTTAATAGTGATAAGCTTAGAGGTGTCTCTTGGTGGATGTGCGATAACATCGCCCACCTTAAGTGCGCTGGGTTGACTGGTCTCGACTATGACCGACTTTAGGGTACTGCTAAACTTGCATGTGGTGGCATCAGGTGGTCGTGCCCCACCTGCTTCTGTACTTTCTTCAATATCTAACCAATCATCCCATCCCGCTCCAATTCCAGTAGCTCCTTCTACCAATATCCCCTCTACTACCACTTCATCTGTCACTTTCACATTTAACTCCACTAATTGTTCATCTTGCTCTACTCCCTGGCCTACTACTGTAACTTCTGCTTCATCTTCTACTAAAGTCTCTAACTCCTCCCGTACTTTGTCGCCCCCTAAGAGTTCTTCGCCGTCCAATACTGCCTCTACTTCAGTGCCATATATTTTGAAGGTGCTGGATCCTCGTAAACATGTTTTTATTTCCAGGGTGGATAAGGAGACAACCTGTGACGACGTTGCACGCTATATATCATCAAAAGCATGCAAACCTTCGAATATTAATATTCATAAGTTTAATTTTTCTAGCCCAAGAGAAGGCTTTTCTTTCCAGCTTTCAGTTGATATGGGAGTATTTTCTGTCATTTGTGGCGCTAATTTCTGGCCTGCTCATATGGTGGTCCATGAGTTTATTCGTAGGAAAAAAACTAGGCTTTTGCAAGTAACCTTACCAGTCACTGCTTCAGTTTCATCTTCTGCTTCTTCCACTACACTTTCAAAGTATTAGAGAGCTAGGCTAAAGTGTAAACTTTCTTCATTTTATCTTAGAAGTTTTTCTATCAGTTCTGTCATTATTGTTTTCGTTGAGACTTTGCTTCGCCGTGATTTTCTAAACTCTGAAATTTCCACCTCTACATTATTGGCTTAATTGAATTAATGCATAACTTACTATCTAAACTTGTAATCTAAATTTTTGTTTGAATTGTCTATATCATTTTAAGAATTGAATTCTAAATTAAGTCTTAGATTTAGTTTAATATTGCATGTTTATTAGAGGCTGATGATGTTTTTATCTGTAGCCAAATATTTAGTAAGTAGAAAATTGTTCCTAATGAGTGTATGAGTGTCTCTGCAATATTAGGTAGAAACTTTTTAAAGAAAAGTTGCGCTAAAATTGTGTGCAAGATGAAAGTTATGAAAAGGCTTTAACAAATTTAGATAGCGAAACAACACAATGTAAGGATTTGGTTTACAAAAATGATAATTTTGAAAACAAATATTTGCAATTGATAGGAGTGAAGAGAACGACAGTACTATAAGTGTGGGAGATGAATTGACAATGTTATAAAAGTCAATGAAGAATGGATGAAGAATCTACGAAGTATACGTCGTTCATTACGCCACTAGGGCAATTTGAATTCCTTATAATGCCGTTTGCACTTAAAAATGCTCCTTCAGTGTTTCAAAGGTTTATAAATAAAGTTTTTTCGGACATGGTTAAGGAAGGAAAAGTTATTATATATTTAGATGATATAATGATTGCTACGAAAGAGGTGCAGGACATTTCAGAATACTTGAAGAGGTGTTGAAAAGGCTAGTTGAGAACAAACTAGAATTGAGGTTAGACAAGTGCGAATTTTTACAACGCAGTATAAAATATTTATAGACGAATAGGGCATAAGGGCGGACGAATCAGGTATAGAAGCGGTTAAAAATTGTTCAGTGCCAAATAAAGTTCAATCAGTCCAAAGTTTTTTGGGACTATGCTCGTATTTTAGGCGGTTTATACAGAATTTGGCGGTGATAGCAAGACCACTACATGATTTGACGAAGAATTACAAAAAATTTTCTTTTGGTGTTGACGAGTTAAAGTCGTTGAGATGCTGAGACTTAAACTGATAGAATCGCCTGTACTAGCTTTTTATGACCCGAGAGCGGAAACTGAACTTCATTGTGATGCGAGTGCATTAGGTTTCGGTGCAGTTTTGATGCAGAAAAAAGATGATGGTAAATGGCACCCAGTGTTTTATTTTTCGAAAAGGACTACGCATGCGGAATCTAGGTACCACAGCTATGAGTTGGAAACTTTGGCAATAATTTATGCTCTAAAACGGTTTCGTATATACTTACATGGGAAAAGATTCAAAATAATTACGGACTGTAATTCCCTGACTATGACTTTCAATGAAAAAAATTAAACCCAAGAATTGCAAGATGGGTACTTGAAATGCAAAATTATGACTATGTCATCGAACATAGAGCTGGACAGTTTTTGTATATATTTATTTCATTAGTACATGGGTATATTATTTAGATTGATAAATGCTTAAAGAAAACATATACCACTCGAAATTCTACGCAGACGAAGTCGCGGGTACCTACTAGTAAATTAATATGAAATAAACTAAATCAAATCTGTTTTGAAAAAAAAGGAGGCGTTCCTTATACAGCATCGACAAGCTGGATGAATCGACCAATCGAATGATTCATGATCTGTGCAGATGAAGAGTGTGTTGATCCGCCAGGGATTGTGGGATGTGATGTCAGGCTGTAGGGAATCGACGGGTGAGGAAAAAGGCAAATGGCAATCAAAGCATGAGAATGCTTTGGGGGCGATAATTCTATCAATCAAATCATCATAAATTGGCCATATTAAAAAATGCTCTACGGCAAAGTCTGCGTGGGAAACGCTAAGAGACACCACAAACCCACCGGACTAGTTAGAAAAGTGTTTAATATTATGCGTATGAGTGAAGGAGAGTCAATGCAGCAATATTTTGCAAACTTTAAGACCGCGATGGAGCAGTTAACGTTTATTGGTATACATTACAAGATGAAAACAGAAAACAGAAAACACATAACGATAGTTTCAAATGTTACAACTGTGGGAAGAAATGCCACTTTGCTGCTGAGGCAAGGTCTAGAAAAAATAGTTCAAAATGGAATGAGCGAAATGAGAGAAGCGGTGAGACAAGTATTCTGTATTCGGTGCAGACGAACATGACAAAAGTGATTTGTTTAATAAGTCGGCATGGTGTTTAGACAGTGGAGCAATTGCCCATATGTGCGGTCGTAGCGAAATGTTTAACAGTTTCGAACAGTGCAATGAAATAATTAGACTAGCCTGTAATAATTTCGTTGAAGCCAGTGGATGTGGTAACGTATTGATAAGAAGATATGAATGTGAAATAACATTAAAGAATGTGCTATATGTGCTAGATTTGCAATGCATATTTATATCAGTTAGTAAGGCAGTGAACAATGGCAATTCAGTTATTTTTCGTAAATATCTCGCGTATGTTTGTGACCAAAGTGGGCAAGCAATATTAAGAGCTACGCAAGTACATTCGTTGTGGAGATGGCACGTAGCATGATTTTGAATGCTGGTGTCGAAGAAAAATTTTGCGACGAAGCAATCAACACGTCAGCCTACCTCAGAATTCGGCCACCAACTAGGACGTTACAGGAGTCCACACCCTATTAGGTCTGGTGGGGTAAGAAACCCGGCGTAAATCATTTGAGAATGTTTGGTTGTATAGCGATAAGATTGAATAAATCAGAACACAATAAGTTTCGTGCAAAAGGCAGAGAAATGCAAGTGGTTGGCTATGATGACAAAGCCAAGGCATACCGACTATACGACAAGACCAAACAGAGGTTATAGTAAGTAGATATGTACATTTCGTTGAGAAATCGACTGAAGCCAACAATACTATCTTGAAACTATTTGAAAGCCTAGATAATTTAAACTAAGACATTACAGATGCAGCTTACCAGGAAACTTACGATGATCCAATAAATGGAGAAGTGTCACCGAAAGAAGAAGACACAGCAGCCGATGAAAATACGCATGAAGAAATTTGTGAAGATACGGTTTAAGACAAAGAAAATAAAATGCGGTGTTCATGGTTACATATACAAACGTAAGAGTTCCACAAACAGTATCTGAAGCACTACAGAGTGAGCAGTCTAAGCATTGGTGGAAGGTGATGCAAGTAGAATACAATGCGTTACTTGAGAACGAGACTTGGGAGCTCACGAACTTGCCCGCAGATCAAAAGGCCATACGTAGCAGATGGCCTTGAAGAGGAGCAGCGATGGAAAAATGGAAGGGTATAAGGCCAGACTGGTAGCCAAAGGTTGTAGTCAGAAGTATGGACTAAACTACGAAGAAACCTTTTCGTCTGTTGTGCGTTATTCGACGATAGGTATGGTATTAGCCATAGCTGCTGCATATGAGTCGCATGTTCATCAATAGGACGTGAATGGAGAACTTAAACAAAATATATATATGAAAAAACCTAAAAAATTTGAGAGAAAAGATGGGCGCGTACTTAAACTCAAAAAATCCTTATACGGACCGAAGCAATCATGGGGAATATGAAAATGAATGCGGTACTTAATAAGTTACATTTTAAACTGTGTGTTAGTTAAACATGCGTCTGCACTATGAATAGAGGCCGGAACATAAACAAAATTACCGTTTATGATCTGTGATCTTAACGAACTTAATAGCATAAAATTAAAAATTGGTCATGAATTTTAGATTGTCGAAAAGATTGACAGATTGTTCATCAGTTTTTGGGATTCTAAATCAAGAGAGAAGCCACTACCCGGCCTATAACGATAAACCAACAGCAAAATATTTTGCAACTTCTGCGCCAATATGGCATGGAAGATTGTCGCACTTCATTGGTACCGAGCTTTCAAGTCAAGTGGGACGACAATAATTGCAAACTCATTGATGCAACAGAGTATCAATCACTTATCGATTCGTTGATGTACTAGTTAGTAACGAGCAACGGAACAACATCCCTCATAGCGAGCATCTAGCAGAAGCAAAGCAAGTGCTGAGGTATCTTCATATAACCTCTGGGAAGAAAATCAAATACAATAAGATAGGCAAAATGGTTCATGGCTATGGAGATGCAGAGTGGGGCGGCGATTCTGTAGATAGCAAATCATAAACTGGATACGCTTTTGTATTAGGTGGAAGTGTATTCATCTGGGAGTGCAAAAAAACAATCATCGGTTGCACTTAGCAGTACTGAGGAAGTGTACATGGCATTATAAAAGAAAACTTTTGATTGAAACGAATTTGTTTAAAAAGAAAAACAAAGTAGAGTTATTTAGCGATAATATGAGTGCAATGAATTTGGTTAAAAGTCCTATGTATCATACAAGAAGCAAGCATATCGAATTAATGTATCATTACATTAGAGAGATTTTTACAAACAACTCAATAACTTTGAATTACTGTCCAACTCAAGATATATATATACTCAAGAAAAATCTACAAAAAGTTAAACACACGACATAAAATATGAATAGGGGTGTTGAATAGATGACAATGTTAATAATATTATGTTAAGTTAAGTTTCTATTGTAATAAATTGGTTGGCCTTTTTACTCGTGTGCGTTTCTGCGAAAAACTTTCACTTCAACAATTTGAGTGTTTGGGTAAGCTGCGTCTGTTAGTTATGTACCACCCAGCCTTGGTCATAATACAAATGATTTTAGATTATTTTCTTTATATTATTCCTGTATTTAATTTTGTGGCCGTTCCCCAAATTTGTGTTCCCTACGTCCTGATTTGTCTTACAATAGCTTTGTAAATCAATAGATTGTTTTATAATGATAATTTTGATATGAGAAGTCAATATAATTGAATAATCCTCAGTTTGATTTGAACACGTTTTTAAAGTATTTGGTGTTTCTAGTTGAGTTTGTTATTCATATATAACCCTACGTATTTGTCTTCATTTTCAATTCTTATGTCAGCTCCGTAAATCGTTATACAAGGTGGTGTGAATTTAGTTGAGTTGTGTATAGCAGGTACTGTCATGGTGTTGTTTACTTTTATTTTCCATTTTTCCAACTATTTTAGGGTAGTATCCAGATGTTTTTACAGTTTAGATGTTGCTGTGTTTACTTGTTTACTACTACTACGTCGTTATCAGGCTTTGGAATTCCAATGACTTCCGCCACTTTCTACATCTTAGGAAAGTAATTAACCACCTTATTCTGTCCACTCAATTAAATGATAAATAGACTTTAATATATTTTAATAGACAGTAAGTGATAAAAGATTTTTACTGGATTTTTTGAAAGAGTTGCTCATATAGAAAAGCTTTTTACATTATTTATTACACCTTTTTTAACGCCTGTTCATCAGGTGATGTGAAAATATTTTGCAAACTATTAACACACTGCTGAAATGGATAACAACGTGATTTGCTGATTGGAATCTTTTTGGAAAATGATGAAAATTGTTACAATAGAAGAGCTTTAAAGTCGTGATTATAGTGAACCTTTTGAATATTGGACAATGTTTTTGAGGAAAACTATCGATTCTAAGAAATATTCTGGCAACTATAGATAGAGCAATTAAAGCCGCGGTATAATGGAAACTAAAAATTCCATATAAGTTTCGTTCCTTGGCGGCTTTATATATCTACGCACATGGATAATACGCTTTTGTTTGGACACCATTGTTAGGAAAAAGCATAAAAAATACCATACTGTCAGGTATCGTATTTTTTGGACTATTATGAATAAAAAACGTTTTTGTTGTAATAGTCTAGCTTTCAATGTAGGCGAGAATAAAAAAATTACAAATGCTTCTATGTATTCAACTAATATGAATTTTTTACAGAATAGTGCGGGTAGTCTAATTATCGCTTTGAATATGTAGGATTTTTATATGTCGTTGAATAATAATATAGGACTTAATCTACTTTAATGTTTAATATAGTAAATATCGTCGTCGGTCGTTGGCCGTTTACCGTTAGCACTCTTCATGTGCTGGCTGTTTGTATAGTATGTTTCCGATATCAAAGCAATGCCAGTGTTATTCTTGTGTAGGAATTTTTTCAAGAGTACGAAGTTCATCATGTTACTTTTGCTTTGAGGTAAAGACCGTAATCTATTTTTGACATAATCAAAAGTTTTATGACATCTATCACAGATAGTTAGTTGAAGTTGCATTTGTACTTTGAGAGACATTTGATTATATTTACCCTGGAGTTGTGGGAGATTAGAAGATTTAGAATGTGATTGTTCCAGTTGTATCTGTGATTGAAAGTGATTCCTAAGATTTTGAGGAATTTGACGTCTGCAATCGGAGCTAGAGAGGAAGAGATTTTGACTTGACAGGAATGCTTCCTACAAATGTTCAAATGTTTGCATTTTGAAACCGAGAGAGTTGCACCCGAATAATCACACCAGTAGAGGATATCTGTTATTAGTGGACTTATGTTTATTGAGTTGCACTTGTTTATTTTTTTGACAATGAGGGAATCATCGGCGTAGGCGTAGAAGTCATAATGTCTATGTTTAAGGATCAATCTATTTAGTTTGTTGTATGCGATAAGGAACAGGATGATGAATAGAGGAGAGCCTTGCGGAATGCCGTTGAATTGAGGAAGAACTGAAGAGAAGTGGTTGTTTGCATATACTACCATATTTCTATTTGGCATGAAGCTAGTGACATACTTGATGATTTTAGGACCAATTTTCCATGAATGTAACTCATCTATGACGGAGTGGATTCCTACCTTATCAAACGCTTTGGTGAAGTCAAGTAAGATGATCGAGTGATGGTTTTTGGAGGCGAGGTCTGACGTGATCAGAAAATCTAGAGCTACTAGATTATCAGACACCGATTTGCCCCTCTTGAAGGCGGTTTGCCGACTGTTGATTAATTTGTTTTGGGGCACAAACCACCATAGACGGCTAGCAATTATTTTGTCTAGAGTTTTGGCGCAGCAAGAGTTTAGCGAAATGGGTCGGTAGCTATTTAGTTCAGTTTTGTCGGAGTTAGGTTTATTTATGGGGATGATTTTGCTCAGTTTATATTGTTGTGGGAGGAATTTATTGATGATATTAATATATTGGTCGAGTAGACGTGATGTGACTGCTGGTTGAAGATTATTTAGCATGGGGTAGGAGATTCTGTCCAGACCTGAAGTTTTACATTTTAATTTTGATAGTGCGGATTTTAGTTCAAGAGGAGTAATTGGGGTTTCAATTATTTTTGCTGTGGATGAGGGTGCATTGGTAGGGGGGTGTGGAGTAAGTTGGTTTTGTGTATGCGAAAAATAGTCGAAAAGTTTATGTCGTTGGAACCGTTCGACCATTTAGTGCCGAAGTCTTCTGATATAAGGTAGCTGTCAGTGATTGGGGTTTGTGAGTTGGCGCTATGTATGGCGTGTATAGAGTGGTGCGGTTTTAAGCCACAAAAGGTAAGAATGGTACTCCAGATTTTTGATGTAGACATGTCTGGGTTTATTGATGAAGTGGATGTTCCTAGTGAGAGGCGTTTAGGGATTTTTATTTTGCGCTGGCGTTTTTGTAGTTTAAAATATTCTCACTGGATTTATTTATCAGCTATCAGATTCTATTTTCCATGTTGTTTCTAGCGCAAGGGTATTTGTAGCAAAGGTTAGATCTATATGAGTTATGTTATGATGGATGCTAAAGTGAGGTGGGGATCCGTCGTTTATGATGGAGAATGACGATTGAGACAAACATTTGAAGATTATGTTTCCTCTACAATTGCTTGCGAGCCAGCCCCATAAAGAGTGACAGCTGTTAAAATCTTCAGAGATTAACGAAGGAAGTGTGAGATTGTCATATGCATTACGTAGGTTGTTAATAGAGAATTGTTTATTTGGGGGAATGTATGAGCAAATAACGTTGAACTTGATTTTTGAGTAGACTGTTACACCAATCGAATCAAAATCTTGAGGGAGGATAAAATTTTTCTGCTGTAGAGAGTAATGGATGAGGATGGCAACGCCTCCTGATGCACCAGATGAGGAGTTGTAGGTATAAATTTAATAGTTGATAGGAGTTGGAATATTAGACAATGAGTTAAAATGTGTTTCTTGGATGTGATGATTTTTGGATTATATTTTTTTATGAGAATTTGTTATTGATGATAATTGTTAGAATAACCATTGCAGTTCCATTGTAAGATCTTAAGAACCATAATAAAGGAAATAAAGGAGAGTAAATTGGAGATTGTGTAGAAATTGTGTGGGTTTGATCAATTAGTAGCGTAGAGTTGTAGCGTGACAGCAAATGAAGGAACCACGCCCATCTCTCAATGTTGTCTGAGAGTAAGTTGACCGAGCTGCGCCAAAGATTACTATCGGCTTGAATTGTTGTTAAGTGGATACTTTTGCTGCAGTATTTAGCTATTACAAGACGTCCTGGGGATAGGTCGACTGAGGCACCGCTCGGTCTGAGGAAGCGCCTTTAATTATATTAAGTTTTCTAATATTTCCTCTTTTTTAGAATTGGTTTTAGAGGGGGTTTTGATTTTAGCGGCGTTTTCCTTAAAGACTTTGTGGCCTTTGGAGAGGCTAAAAGTTCAGCGTCGCCTGGCGATGACGAGTCCAAAGTATCGTCAATGATAGCGTATCGATGTCAGCGTAGATTTGTATTTGGCCTTGCATTGGAGTATTGTTGTGGTTAGTGTTTGTTGTTGTCTGGGAAGATCGGCCAATCGCAGGAAAGGATGGTGATGAGGATAGTTATTGGCATCATTGTATATTTTGTGATCAGATTTTATGTCAGTTGGCTTGGCCCTGATGGCTTGAATCTCTTTAGGCTTGATAAAGGTAGGGCATTATCGATCACGAGGGTTGCAATTAATGCAACATTGAAGGTTGGTACATGGTTCCATTGCTTCTATGTCGACGTGGTCCGGTAGGCCGCAGTTTAGGCGGAGTTTAACGCTTTTGCAGGCTCTAGTTGGGTGTTCAAGTCTACCAGCAACAGCATGTATGGTCGTACGAGACCCTTTTTGTAGCCAATATTGATGTCAGATGGTAAGTTTGGAGAGGCGAAAATTATTATAATAAGTCCAGTATCCTTTATAGTGTTATTATCTTTTTTTTAAATTTTTTTGCTTTCAGTAACACTTTCTATTTTGAGCTCATTAGCAATTTCGTCTTCAGGAATGTCCCTCAGGTTGTTGCTGTAAATAACACCTGTGGAGCATTTTTTGTTTTGATATTATTTGTTTTGATTCGTCAACTTCGCTGTTGCACATATTATCGGTGACTTTCTTAAGGAGAAAGGGTGAGACGTTAGACAAAGTGTCGTTGCTGTTGCTTCTACTTATAATCAGGTATTTGGGACAGTTTAAATCATTTTTGAGAGATTTACTGTTATTGATTGAGAATTTGAGCTGGTTGTTGTTGTTGTTTGTGTTTTTGTCTGGTGGATCAGACATTGTTTTTGTTGTTTAACTGTTGTAACTTTTCTTATGTATGGTTGTTGGTATCGTTTTATTTTAATTCTTCTTTATGCACTTGTTTGTTTATTCGGTTTACTGTTATGGTTTTGTTTTCGCAAATTACTACCGATTGGGGCACGTTTAAAGTGACAAGTCTTTACTCCTCAAAGTTTGGCGTGAAACTGAGAAAAATTATTATTTCGCTTTGTATTCTTATTATTCTATATATTATTCTTATTATTATTGTTATTCTTACTAGATATATACTTATTTTTTCGATATGCCTCGAACACGTAAATCCAAATTATCTCTAAAGCTCTAGCTGTGAAAGTAGCTGTAATCAAGGTTCTGAGGAGCAGACTCGGGCCTGTCAGATTTTAGATGCCGGGCGTCATGTGTCATCGACAGCTGCTGAGACGCCTGAAGAATACCAAAGGCGACGTGTTTCAAATGCTGTAAGGCAGTCAGAAAGGAGACATGCGTTCACAATTACTACATGGGAGGCATTTCACTATGACGTTTTTGATTGTGACCCATTGATTGATTATATGAACCATTCATTACTTCTCATAGCAAGAATGGATAAAAACTGCAGATAATGTGAAGCATTCAAGTGGAGAGAAGAAACTCCGAGTATGTGTTGTTTTGGTGGAAAAGTTTCAGTTCAAACACTTGGTGAGTCAGAGGAACCACTAAAATCTTTATTTTTAGATGAAAACAATGAATCGAGGTATTTTTAAAACCAATAAGAAAATATAATTCTTGCTTTCAAATGACGTCATTTGGCGTGGATAAATAAGTAATTATCCCTGGGTTTTCATTTCCTTTCTCGATTCAAGGTCAACTTTATCATAGAATTGGTTCTTTGTTTCCTATAAACAATGAATCATCGAAATTTTTACAGATTTATTCTAATGGGGATGAAAATAATGAGGTTGACCCCATGTGTCAAAATATTCCGGGAATGCAAAAGGGTACTCTTCTCAAAATTCAGAGAATATTGCATGGACATAACCTCCTCATAATCAGTTTTAAAACAGCTTTAGAAAGAATGCCGGAAGAATATTATAAATTAGTGATACTTCCTGACCGTACGCCAGGTGGGGAACATGAAACACGGTAATAATACACCTTTAATAAACGAAGTTGCTGCCATGGTTTGTGGTGAAGAGTATTCTTCCCGTGATATAGTTTTACACTCCCGTGATAACAGATTCACCAGGGTGCCGAATACACATACATTTTTTGATGCATTGCAATATATGCTAATATTTAGCAAGCGTCAAGAGGAAAATCACTTTCAAATACCACAAATAAACCCTGTAACTGGCCTTTCCTTGCTGAACAAAAAGGTATCATGTATGGATTCTTATGCCTACCATATTATGATACGAGAAATGGATTTTGATATTATACCACGTTGTAGACAACATGCCAATCAGTTTTATGTTGATATGAACGTTAAGGTTGAATGCGAACGACTACGACACATATCATTAAATCAAATTAAATTAAAAGCAGAAAATGATATCCAACTTCAAAATGCTGTATCAAATGACGCTAACGTGAATCCTAATGATATTGGTAGAATGGTCATTGGAGGGTAACCATGTGCGTACATGTGGTCGCCCTGATTTATTTATTACATTACCTGTAACCCAGCATAGCCTCAAATAGTATTTGAGTTGATGCCGGGACAAAGCGCGATTGATAGACATAATGTTGTTGCATGAGTTTTCAGGTTGAAAGTTAAAAAAACTTATGGCTATTATTACCAAAGGCAGTATATTTGGAGAAGCGCTCTGCTTTATGTATTCGGTAGAGTGGCAGAAGCCTGGTTTATAACATGTCCATATATTATTGTGGTTAAGAAACAAGTTAGGAGCCAATCAAATTGATAAAATCATCAACGCTGAAATACCGAATGAGAGCAGTGATAAGTCACTCTATGATATTATTGCAAAAAATATTATTCATGGTCCATGCGGAACTATTATACCTCAGTGCCCTTTCATGAAAGATGGGAAGTCCACGCAAATTCCTCAAAGAGATCGTCCACAATGAAAACGGATATCCGCTGTATCGTAGAAGAACACCAGCACACGGAGGTCGAACGACATCTTTGAAACTCCAAGATGGGGGTTACGTTACTGTTGATAAATCTGGTTAGTCTAAGATACTATTTTATCAAAAATATTTAACGCCCACATAAATGTTGAGGCTTGCAGTTCAGTCGGCGCTATCAAATATATATGCAAATATATTAATAAAGGTAGCGATCAAACTGTTTTCAATTTTATTTCAATCTTTGAGCAATCTTTGCTGAAGTGCTGAAGTATTACAGATGGGACGCAACCAGAAAAGTTTGGAAACGCCGAATCCAAAAAGTTCCTGTTCATATTTAGCCTGTTGTCAAATCTGGAGATGCTTTAGGACGAGTATACAGAGTCCATGTTGTTAACATGGAATGTTTTTGCTTAAGACCGCTCCTACAACATGTGCGGGGCCCAACCTCTTTTGATGAGCTCAAAAAATACAATAATCAGGAGTTATCAACATTTCGAGAGGCATGTGAGGCAAGAAGGTACAATCATTGGGATATAACACTGGAACAGGGTGCACAATCTAGATCAGCCGACAAGGTGGGAGAGATTTTTGCTATATTAATAACGACATGTGGACTTTCAAACTCTCAACAACTGTGGGAAAAGTACAAAAACGATATGGCGGATGATATTTTACATAGATTACAAGAGTATAATCCAAATATCCAATACAATGACTTAATTTACAGTGAGGCTTTAACAAAGATTGAAGACCAAGTCATAACTATTACTAAAAAGATTTGTTGGACTTTGGGATGAGAAGGCCACAAAGAACTGGAAAAGTTTGCAGTGATTTAATAAGAGAACTGGATTACAATGCCGCTTCTTTACAACAACAAATAACTGAGTCTGTTCCAAGTTTAAACCCAAAACAAAGATTAGTTTTTGATATTGTTGTAATAAAAAATTTAAAATGGAGAAGTTGGTTTGCTCTTTTTGGATGCACCAGGAGGTACCGGCAAAATATTTATTTTGAATTTCTTTTTAGCACAAACCCGCAAATATAAAGGAGTTGTTGCTTCTGTAGCCTCTTCTGGAATAGACTATGAAAGACATTAAAGGCAACCAAAGAAACATGGGAGGGATTATGGTACTTTTAGCTGGTGACTTTGGACAAACTCTGCCGGTGATCACTAAAGGTACACCGGCAGATGAAGTAAATGCATGTTTGAAAACGTCTGCATTATGGGTGCATGTAAAAAACAGTTGCCTAACTAAAAACGTGAGGTTACAACTTAACAGTTATACACCATTGCTTTTCTGAAAATAGGAGAAAATCGTATAGCATCAGATAGTAACGGTGTGATTACACTGAACCGAGAATTCTGTAATATTGTCCATAACACAGATGATTTGAAAAGCAATGTCTATCCCGATCTGAAAACTAATATGAAGGACAGGGAATGGCTGTGCGAAAGGGCAATTTTAGCACCGACGAATGGAATTGTGTGTACATCAACGATGAAATCATGTCACAGGTGGAAGGTTATGTGGTTAAGTATCTTTCCGTCGACAATGTCGTGGACACTGAGCAAGTGACATCGTACCCTGTGGAGTTTCTCAAACCTTTGGAATTGTCAGTGGTGCCTTCCCATAAGTTAAGGCTGAAAATTGAAGTTCCAGTCCAGTTAATGAGAAATCTTGATGCACCAAGATTGTGTAATGACACACGGCTACACCTACCTACAATAACACACATAAAATGCAATATCATAAGAGCAATAATTATGCCAGGACCAGCAAAATTCCCCGTATTAAAATAATTCCGACCGACTTGCCATTCCAGTTTAAAAGAGTCCAATTTCCCTTGAAAGCAGCATACGCGATGACATTAATTGTCATAGCCCAATTGTCATACTTTTAGCCCAAACACTAAAAGTAGCAGGTGTAGATTTAGAAAAAAACTGTTTTTCCCATGGATAGCTATATGTGGCGTGCTCACGAGTATCGAGCCCACAAAATCTTCATAATTTAGAAAAGGATGGAAAAACCAAAGACGTGGTTTACAAAAATTTGTTAAGTTATTTCACTCTCAAATAATTCATTAACATATTTATTAACATTTTGATACGTACATATTACATTTTCACGACAAAATCACTGAACAGTTTTTGTATATATTTATTTCATTAGTACATGGGTATATTATTTAGATTGATAAATGCTTAAAGAAAACATATACCACTCGAAATTCTACGCAGACGAAGTCGCGGGTACCTACTAGTAAATTAATATGAAATAAACTAAATCAAATCTGTTTTGAAAAAAAAGGAGGCGTTCCTTATACAGCATCGACAAGCTGGATGAATCGACCAATCGAATGATTAATGATCTGTGCAGATGAAGAGTGTGTTGATCCGCCAGGGATTGTGGGATGTGATGTCAGGCTGTAGGGAATCAACGGGTGAGGAAAAAGGCAAATGGCAATCAAAGCATGAGAATGCTTTGGGGGCGATAATTCTATCAATCAAATCATCATAAATTGGCCATATTAAAAAATGCTCTACGGCAAAGTCTGCGTGGGAAACGCTAAGAGACACCACAAACCCACCGGACTAGTTAGAAAAGTGTTTAATATTATGCGTATGAGTGAAGGAGAGTCAATGCAGCAATATTTTGCAAACTTTAAGACCGCGATGGAGCAGTTAACGTTTATTGGTATACATTACAAGATGAAAACAGAAAACAGAAAACACATAACGACAGTTTCAAATGTTACAACTGTGGGAAGAAATGCCACTTTGCTGCTGAGGCAAGGTCTAGAAAAAATAGTTCAAAATGGAATGAGCGAAATGAGAGAAGCGGTGAGACAAGTATTCTGTATTCGGTGCAGACGAACATGACAAAAGTGATTTGTTTAATAAGTCGGCATGGTGTTTAGACAGTGGAGCAATTGCCCATATGTGCGGTCGTAGCGAAATGTTTAACAGTTTCGAACAGTGCAATGAAATAATTAGACTAGCCTGTAATAATTTCGTTGAAGCCAGTGGATGTGGTAACGTATTGATAAGAAGATATGAATGTGAAATAACATTAAAGAATGTGCTATATGTGCTAGATTTGCAATGCATATTTATATCAGTTAGTAAGGCAGTGAACAATGGCAATTCAGTTATTTTTCGTAAATATCTCGCGTATGTTTGTGACCAAAGTGGGCAAGCAATATTAAGAGCTACGCAAGTACATTCGTTGTGGAGATGGCACGTAGCATGATTTTGAATGCTGGTGTCGAAGAAAAATTTTGCGACGAAGCAATCAACACGTCAGCCTACCTCAGAATTCGGCCACCAACTAGGACGTTGCAGGAGTCCACACCCTATTAGGCCTGGTGGGGTAAGAAACCCGGCGTAAATCATTTGAGAATGTTTGGTTGTATAGCGATAAGATTGAATAAATCAGAACACAATAAGTTTCGTGCAAAAGGCAGAGAAATGCAAGTGGTTGGCTATGATGACAAAGCCAAGGCATACCGACTATACGACAAGACCAAACAGAGGTTATAGTAAGTAGATATGTACATTTCGTTGAGAAATCGACTGAAGCCAACAATACTATCTTGAAACTATTTGAAAGCCTAGATAATTTAAACTAAGACATTACAGATGCAGCTTACCAGGAAACTTACGATGATCCAATAAATGGAGAAGTGTCACCGAAAGAAGAAGACACAGCAGCCGATGAAAATACGCATGAAGAAATTTGTGAAGATACGGTTTAAGACAAAGAAAATAAAATGCGGTGTTCATGGTTACATATACAAACGTAAGAGTTCCACAAACAGTATCTGGCGCACTACAGAGTGAGCAGTCTAAGCATTGGTGGAAGGTGATGCAAGTAGAATACAATGCGTTACTTGAGAACGAGACTTGGGAGCTCACGAACTGGACTGGTAGCCAAAGGTTGTAGTCAGAAGTATGGACTAAACTACGAAGAAACCTTTTCGTCTGTTGTGCGTTATTCGACGATAGGTATGGTATTAGCCATAGCTGCTGCATATGAGTCGCATGTTCATCAATAGGACGTGAATGGAGAACTTAAACAAAATATATATATGAAAAAACCTAAAAAATTTGAGAGAAAAGATGGGCGCGTACTTAAACTCAAAAAATCCTTATACGGACCGAAGCAATCATGGGGAATATGAAAATGAATGCGGTACTTAATAAGTTACATTTTAAACTGTGTGTTAGTTAAACATGCGTCTGCACTATGAATAGAGGCCGGAACATAAACAAAATTACCGTTTATGATCTGTGATCTTAATGAGCTTAATAGCATAAAATTAAAAATTGGTCATGAATTTTAGATTGTCGAAAAGATTGACAGATTGTTCATATGTTTTTGGGATTCTAAATCAAGAGAGAAGCCACTACCCGGCCTATAACGATAAACCAACAGCAAAATATTTTGCAACTTCTGCGCCAATATGGCATGGAAGATTGTCGCACTTCATTGGTACCGAGCTTTCAAGTCAAGTGGGACGACAATAATTGCAAACTCATTGATGCAACAGAGTATCAATCACTTATCGATTCGTTGATGTACTAGTTAGTAACGAGCAACGGAACAACATCCCTCATAGCGAGCATCTAGCAGAAGCAAAGCAAGTGCTGAGGTATCTTCATATAACCTCTGGGAAGAAAATCAAATACAATAAGATAGGCAAAATGGTTCATGGCTATGGAGATGCAGAGTGGGGCGGCGATTCTGTAGATAGCAAATCATAAACTGGATACGCTTTTGTATTAGATGGAAGTGTATTCATCTGGGAGTGCAAAAAAACAATCATCGGTTGCACTTAGCAGTACTGAGGAAGTGTACATGGCATTATAAAAGAAAACTTTTGATTGAAACGAATTTGTTTAAAAAGAAAAACAAAGTAGAGTTATTTAGCGATAATATGAGTGCAATGAATTTGGTTAAAAGTCCTATGTATCATACAAGAAGCAAGCATATCGAATTAATGTATCATTACATTAGAGAGATTTTTACAAACAACTTAATAACTTTGAATTACTGTCCAACTCAAGATATACCTGCTGATATATATACTCACGAAAAATCTACAAAAAGTTAAACACACGACATAAAATATGAATAGGGGTGTTGAATAGATGACAATGTTAATAATATTATGTTAAGTTAAGTATCTATTGTAATAAATTGGTTGGCCTTTTTACTCGTGTGCGTTTCTGCGAAAAACTTTCACTTCAACAATTTGAGTGTTTGGGTAAGCTGCGTCTGTTAGTTATGTACCACCCAGCCTTGGTCATAATACAAATGATTTTAGATTATTTTCTTTATATTATTCCTGTATTTAATTTTGTGGCCGTTCCCCAAATTTGTGTTCCCTACGTCCTGATTTGTCTTACAATAGCTTTGTAAATCAATAGATTGTTTTATAATGATAATTTTGATATGAGAAGTCAATATAATTGAATAATCCTCAGTTTGATTTGAACACGTTTTTAAAGTATGTGGTGTTTCTAGTTGAGTTTGTTATTCATATATAACCCTAGGTATTTGTCTTCATTTTCAATTCTTATGTCAGCTCCGTAAATCGTTATACAAGGTGGTGTGAATTTAGTTGAGTTGTATATAGCAGGTACTGTCATGGTGTTGTTTACTTTTATTTTCCATTTTTCCAACTATTTTAGGGTAGTATCCAGATGTTTTTACAGTTTGGATGTTGCTGTGTTTACTTGTTTACTACTACTACGTCGTTATAAGGCTTTGGAATTATAATGACTTCGGCCACTTTCTACATCTTAGGAAAGTAATTAACCACCTTATTCTGTCCACTCAATTAAATGATAAATAGACTTTAATATATTTTAATAGACAGTAAGTGATAAAAGATTTTTACTGGATTTTTTGAAAGAGTTGCTCATATAGAAAAGCTTTTTACCTTATTTATTACACCTTTTTTAACGCCTGTTCATCAGGTGATGTGAAAATATTTTGCAAACTATTAACACACTGCTGAAATGGATAACAACGTGATTTGCTGATTGGAATCTTTTTGGAAAATGATGAAAATTGTTACAATAGAAGAGCTTTAAAGTCGTTATTATAGTGAACCTTTTGAATATTGGACAATGTTTTTGAGGAAAACTATCGATTCTAAGAAATATTCTGGCAACTATAGATAGAGCAATTAAAGCCGCGGTATAATGGAAACTAAAAATTCCATATAAGTTTCGTTCCTTGGCGGCTTTATATATCTACGCACATGGATAATACGCTTTTGTTTGGACACCATTGTTAGGAAAAAGCATAAAAAATACCATACTGTCAGGTATCGTATTTTTTGGACTATTATGAATAAAAAACGTTTTTGTTGTAATAGTCTAGCTTTCAATGTAGGCGAGAATAAAAAAATTACAAATGCTTCTATGTATTCAACTAATATGAATTTTTTACAGAATAGTGCGGGTAGTCTAATTATCGCTTTGAATATGTAGGATTTTTATATGTCGTTGAATAATAATATAGGACTTAATCTACTTTAATGTTTAATATAGTAAATATCGTCGTCGGTCGTTGGCCGTTTACCGTTAGCACTCTTCATGTGCTGGCTGTTTGTATAGTATGTTTCCGATATCAAAGCAATGCCAGTGTTATTCTTGTGTAGGAATTTTTTCAAGAGTACGAAGTTCATCATGTTACTCCTTTGCTGCGCTAGTTGCTTTATTATATTTTTTATTTCCGCCAGATCGTTTGAGAATTCAGTCCTATTTTCTGCGTTTTTACTATGCTCGTTTTTGTTGGGTTCATTTTTGTTGTGTTCCTCATCATTTTGTTGAGGTTGTAGCTGATTTGTGGGATATTTTTTGTTACTTGCTGCTATTTCGGACTATTTTAATCCAATACTACCTGATGGTCATATTTTTTTTAAGTTGCTCTTTCTGGGTGAGGGAAATCTTCGTTTTTTTTAGCTTTTGTTTGGTATCATATAAATAATTAAATACGTTATTTGCCCCAATAATTTAGATTATTAATTATATGTAATATGCTTTCAAAACTAAAATTTCTTGTACATCTAACTTGTTCGACTCGTACAGGCTATTTGGTTATGATATGCGCGCGGATTGCGGGGAAGGTCGTATTGCTTATGCTAGCAACAGCTGGCAACTCTTGGGCGTTCTTCTTTGTGTTCGTTAGTTCGTTTTTCGTGTGTAATAGCAGTCAATGGGAAAAACGTTCGTTAAAGAAAATAATTGAATGAATGTGAAATGCGCGCAAAACACAGCGAACCTTCTATTCTGCTACGCAAAGAACTCCAGTAACAAGACAAAACGAAGCGCATGAAACAATAGTCAATCCTTGAAGATAATTTTATACGAAGATATTATCAACTTAAGTGTACATGGTAAATGATAATTTGTTTTAAAATCGAACACAAAGAGATCAATATAGTATTCAGCTTAAAGGTTCAGAATGCACCCACAATTATCAACGAGAGGAACATATGGCGGCTATGGGCAGAATACCGGACGCCCACGTGGGAGTCAAACACCAGCTCATCGTCTTCGTGATTACTGACAATGCCACCGAGAGAACCGAGAAAATTCTATAAATGTGAATATGTCGGAAATAGAAAACGCTGCCAATGATTAGTAAATATTGAGATATCTCTACTCATATATGTTGTACATACGTAGATATTATATGTATGACACACACTTCTCTTCCTGTATCTCTGCCAATAGCGACTATGTTAACTACCGATGTGTCAGAACACCACGACCCTTCGGAAATCGAGCAATATCAAGATTTCAAATCTCAAGAAAGTGCTAGAAGACCCTTCAAAAAATTTATCAAGAATTCATTTGGTTATGCATGCTCGGTTTGTGATCAGTTGTGGTTTAAAAATTGTCTATCACCTGTTTCTACAGATTATCAAGATATTATTGATAACATACTGCCTGGTATTAATATTTATAATATCGCGGTGTGTTTCACTTGTAAGAGAGCTTTGCAGAAAAACTACATACCGAACCTTTCAATATTTAATGGATTTAAATACCCTAATGTACCGAGTGATCTTCCTCTTCTAGCCATGCTTACGGAAAGACCTATTTCGCCCCGATTACCAGTCATGCAAATTCGCAGATTACGTCATATTCACGGCCAATACGCCATTTATGGATAAATCATAAACGTTAAAGTAGACGTAAATAATATGGTCTCAAAATTACCAAGTGAGTTAAAGGATGACTAGTGCATTAACGTTTACATCAAAAGGAAAAAATTACATAAATCGTCCTAACTATTTAGATTAGTGAAAAACGAAACGGTCACATTTTGGTTACTACATATGATTCGAACTCCCCTTTATAAACGCTATAATATCACTATTGATGCTTCTTTATTTATGGATAATACTGTAGGATCTATACCGGTACAGGATGACATTAGTGAAATTATTCCAATCAAATAAAACTTTATCGCGCATACAGCATACTTTACTTTGGAATGAATATAAATATTTACAGATTGCTCCTAGTGAAACTGAATCTCATTAGCTTCTAGTTTGATGAGCACGCAGAATAACTTTCTTTTCCCTCAATTTATCGTGGTGAATTCCAAAGTTTCACAACCGGCAAGGACGTCACTCCATTTATGATGGCAACTAGCGAACTACGACAATCTGACAGACGTGGCGTTACCGCGTACCATTTGCTATACATGCCAATGAGACTAAGAGTTAGTGTTTGCCTTACCATTGCGTTCAAACATGTGGGAAATGATACTGCAATAACTCGACGTCAAATTGAATCAGATGATTAAATACATAGTTGCATTGACAAATATCTCGCTTTCCTTAGAACTATTCCTAATTCAACATTGTATTGGGCGCATCGCAAAACAGACTTGTTTGCTATGACACGACAATATGAATTCAATTAATAATAATTATTATAGAATACAACTATGGTAATTATTTTAAAACTTGTGCAGACATTTTACTTCAATAGTATGCTTATATAGGTGAGGCACATTCCTTTTTTTTAAGTGAAGCTTGTAAGGGTAAAAATTTGCAATTTGCGAATAGAGAGTAAAAGTGTGACAATATTAGTACGAAAAAACTAATTCTGTTTTTAGATTTCACAAAATCTTTTACTTTTGTGTTTTGTTCATATTTCTGCCGTTTTGGGTTTATGTCCAAAACCAGCTTTTATTCTTGAATTTCGCTACAAAAGGTAGGTTACTTCGGATAAAACACATAAAGAGTTTCGGTGTAAAAATGACTAGAGTTAGAAGGTCATAACTGAGTAAATATTCTTCAAATAGCAGTTAAATCCACCAAAGAAGATCAGAAACAATTGTTGAAAGAGAAATGAGTTGAGAGAGTGTAAGATTAAATAATTGTATGTCAAACCAAGCTGCAATTGGACTCAAATCTGCATTATTTACCGATCGAGTATCGATTTGAAGTCGAATTTACATTTTTCAACGGGTGAATTGAATAAAATTTCTGTTTATTGCAATGCAAAAAAAAAAGAAATGGAAAAGTGAGTCGCAAGGAATGTGATGCAGCAATGGTCAAGTTCGGTTGAGTGATATGGGTGGACAACCACAAGTTCTCAGACCACTTCCACAAAAACATACGCAAATACAACGGTTGTTTCGCTATGACATCTTTCGGCGGTAAGAAAATTAGAGGCGGTATATATAAGCCAACTTACAAAATATATGGCCAAGTTTACCACCCTATTAATAGTGCGTTACAAGCGGCGCACTTAAAACCTCAATTTAAACAAATTTATTTCACTTTCGAAGAAGAACAGCTGTGTTTACACCAAAATGTTGCACCAGAAAGCCAAAGACATAATTTAAAGTCATTGCAACAAATTCTTTTGCAACACAATTCTTATGTTCGTCGTTTCAAAACAGCTATAGGCCATATGCCTTCAAATAGTAACAATTGTAGGATTGTATCCATATAGATAGGAAAAGATATCTAAGGACCATGTCAACTTTCTCAGCTACAATGCCAGCTTACGTCCTGTCTTCGGCAACATAATTGATCAGAGAAACGATATCAAACACGCAAGTACAAAATTCAACCAATCCAAACTCACCAACATAAAAATGACTCGTCGAACTACTCGGCGGTGGTTAAGATGCTCAGAAAGAACAAAACTATATACTACACTTTAAGCCGAAAGATGGGAGGGGATTCAAGACAGTACTTTAGAATACGTACTACTCCACTGACCTTAATGAACTAAAGAACGAGATATCGGAACTCGGCCACGATATCATTAATTCCACAATATACAACAAAAACTCACAAAGAAACGGCTGCCGCCATTTTTTAGAGAATTAAAAGCCAAAGCAAATATTAGAGAAATCTATAATATCAACACACTCTCTGTAGCAAAGTCATCTTTGCGCCACCGCACCACAATCGCATTTTAGCGCAGTGCTCTAACTGTCAAAAATATGGTCACACAAGGAATTCCTGCACCAAAGACCCGATTCGTGTCAAATGCTGAAGCCCAAGACTATTGACTTTAAATTAATAAGTGTCTATCAAATTAAAGACGCTCTTTGTGTTGGCTCACACACAGCCAACTATTAGGGATGTGAAGTGTAAAAACACTTAAAATTAAAAGATTTCCCTCACTAAGAGAGAAAGGCGTTAAATAAGATGACCATCAATAAGAAGAACAACAATCAAACAAAGTTATAATTGGATTAACGTAGGCCCAAACAGCAGCAAGTAACCATAAGAACCCCATAAATGAGGTACAACCTCACCAAAAAGATGAGAAGGATAACAAAAACCAACCCAACAAAAACGAAATCAATAAAAAAGCAGAAAATAAGATTAAGATTGAATTTTCAAACGATCTGGCAGAAATAAAACATATAATAAAACCCCATAAATCAGGTACAACCTCAACAAAAAGATGAGAAGGACAACAAAAACGAAACAAGCAAAAATGAGACCAATAAAAAAGCAGAAAATAAGATTAAATTTTCAATCGATCTGGCGGAAATAAAATACATAATAAAACAACTAGCGCAGCAAATGAGTAACATGATGAACATCATGAAAGGACTATTGACAAAACTCGACAACAAAAATGGACGATAAACTACGAATAATTGCATGGAATGCCAATGGAATCAATAACCATAAAATCGAATTCATGACATTCTAAGACAACAACCAAATTGGCATCGCCCTAATATCTGAAACGCACCTAACACGTAAACATAACTTTCAGATAAATGGATAATGTACTTATACTACAAATCACCCCGATGGCACAGAGGTCATTATTAAAAACACACTTAAACATATAGAACTCGAAAATTATCATTTAGAGCACATACAATCAACTAATATACAAATCACGGATTCTTTGTTATCTCTAACTATAGCATCTGCGTACAGTGTACTTAAACACAAGATCACTTTGACACATTATAATGACTTCCTGCAAACTCTTGGATCATGCTTTATTGTCCGTGGATACTTTAACGCAAAAGATACGGCTTGGTAACCTATAATGTCAAACAAAAAGGTAAGGACCTACTGAGGGCTATATACACAGTAAAGGCAACACACTTAAGCATCAGTAACAATGGTTCTGAGGTCCGTGCTAGCAAAAGCTGGAAAAATGTCGTGGCTGTTGTCCCCCAAGGGCAAGCTGTCCTTGGATAACAAGACAACAATATACAAGACAATTTTAAGCCCCATGTGGAAGTACGCGCTGCAAGAATACGGCATAGCTGCTAAGTCTCATATAAATAAAATCAAAATTGTTCAAGCTAAAACGCTTAGAAAAATTTCCAATGCTCCCTGGTACATGCGTACAAGGATATCGAAAAGGATTTTGAGGATCCTAAAGTCGGCGATATTATCCAGGCCAGCGGGGAAATATCTAGAGCGCCTGGGTACTCACCCAAATACACTCGCGAGACGGTTAACTTCAAGAGCCAGAAAGATAAGACACAAAGGGGTGTCACCCACAGGATCTTCCTACGAGGGTCCTCTCATAAGTTACTACTGTCAAATTCAGTAAATTTTCTTTATGTAATTAAGTAATTGTAAATATGTAAATAGGTATTATTCATTTAAAGTGGTTTGTAAGTTCATAGGTTTACATTGTTTTTTCTTTTTCCTTTATATACAATTAGGTTAGGTTGCCACTGAAGGTATAATAATAATAAAAGTATTATATATTAAAAAAAAAAAAGAATTCTCAAACGATTTGTCGGAAATAAAAGATACAATAAAACAACTAGTGCAACAGATGAATAAAATGATGAACGTCGTACTATTGACAAAATTCCTACACAAGAATAACACTGACATTGCTTTGATATCGGAAACACACTATACAAGTAGCCAGCACATGAACCTACGGGGATACAAGATGTAACACACAAGCTATCCCGACGGTACAGGAAACGGTGGGACTGCTAACATTATTAAACAAAACATTAAATATAACGTACTGCTTCCATTCCAAGAAACTTATATACAATCGGCAAACATACAACTCTTCGACTCATCCGGATCAATAAGAATAACAGCCGTGTATAGCCCACCAAAACACAATATCTCACAGTCGCAATATCTTGACTTCTTAAAAACACTCGGACAACACTTTATAGCTGCAGGCGACTATAATACAAAGCGTACAGACTAGAGTTCCAGAATATCAAACAAGAAAGGTAAAAACTTACAGGGTGCACTGCTGTTAGCAAAAGCTAAAGACCTTAGTACCGGCGAACCCACGTATTGGCCAACAGACAAAAATAAAAAGGCAGACTTCATTGACTTTTCTATACTCAAAATATAGAGTTAAGTAAATGTGTCATAACATCAAGGCTGGAACTCTCGTCAGACCATACAACAATTCAATTGAAGTGAATACGACCAATTCTAAACTATTGCACAACAACAAAACTGACTGGGATACTTATCGCGACCACATTAACACAATCTAAACTACAAGCATTCCACTGAAATCACCCGACAACGTAGACTCAGCTATAGTCCACCTAAACGATACCATTGAGAAGGCAGTATTGCAACAACTCCGGACAAGGTAATACACCACGTAAAGCGGTACACACCCCTATGCTTCGCAAATTGATAAGTACAATACGAAAATTGATAAAAGCATGGACCACTTGCTGATCCCCCGATGCGAAAAAGAAATATAACAAGGCAACTAAAGAAATTAGAAAATAACTCCAAAATCAGATAAATTACGAAATCACGAAGTATTTACAGAGGCTAACACCGACAAGCTGTACCGACTACTCCCTGTGGAAAGCTACAAAAAGAAAACTGACAAATAAAACAATATACCAGGCACCTATAAAAGTGGACAATGAATCAAGGGCAGTAACGAATCTAGACAAAACGACAGTGCTAGCGAATTAATATGAGGAAATATTTGCTGACGAAACACTCACCGAATATGACTGTCATATAAACTCGACAATCACTTCCCAGCCAACTTGCCTTAAAAAACATGATCTTTTTGATATTTAAAGGTATACAGTATGACATAAAGCCCAAAAAAGCACCCGCATATGACAAAATTGATGGAAAATTTTTGAAGGAGCTACCATTTCAAGTAGTGGTATACATACGTAATATTTTCAATGCGATAATTAGATTAAATTAGTTTCCTAAAGTATGGAAAGTGGCTGAAGTTATTGCAATTCCAAAACCTGGTAAAGACGTATATAAGCCAGCATCATATAGACCAATTAAATTAATTCCAGTGCTATCAAAAAGAGTCGAAAGCTCCTGTGCCAGTGACTGTTACCTATCATAGAACGCAAACATATAATACCTGACCACTTTCGACGAATTCACTTGAGCATACAACAAATCCATCCTGTGACTTTTAAAATTCTAAACGATCTTGACTACAAAAAATTCTGCATAGGAGTTTTTCTAGATGTAGAAAAGGCATTCGACAAAGTCTGGCACAAAAGACTAATTATCAAATTGCACAATATATTCCCAACAATGTGAGTGACAAGGCGTCATTCGAAACTTTCCTAAGCCTTCGTTGGTGCAAGATCTAGAAAGCTTTCAAGCGATGACCAACTTTTACCGGAAACTGTTGCCGCACGCCATTTCGTACCAGCTCACACTTCAGAAAATGATTTCAGGCAACAGAAAAAACGACCGTACGCCTCTAATCTGGGACGCTGAATCCGAAGAAATCTTCAATCAATGCAAAGTCCTTCATACCGACGCATCATCACCAAGTCGTCAAAGGTAATTAGGGTTTTACTCTAAAGCGTTAACGAAAACGCAACGCAACTATAGCACATATGACCGCTAGCTAACCGCCGTTTACCAGAGCATATGGCATTTTCGCTTCATGATGGAAGGCTGTAGTTGCTATGCACTCACAGATCATCGTCCGCTTAAATTCGCTTTTCGGTAGAAGCTCGAGAAAACATCTCCTCGTCAAATGCGAGTTTATTTGGTACTTTACCACCGACATTCGCCATATTTCCGGTAAAGACAACGTTACGGCTGATCTGCTATCAAGAATTCAGTCAATCGGCGAGAAAGTTGATTACGAGGAGATCGCCAATGCACAGAAAGATGACATCGTACTTCAACGGCTGCTAAACCAAAGTACGTCAACGAACTCATTAATCCCGAAGCCTTTCCCAATTCCAGGAAGCGAACTGCAACTGTTGTGCAGTACAGCGACAACGAAGGTACGTTCTTTTATTCCACGGCAGTTTAGACAGTGTGTGCTAGCCATGATTCACGATCTATCGCACCCATGCGTCTGTGCGACCTCCAAACTAATGACCGACAGGTTCGTTTGGCCAGGAATAAGAAAAGACATCAGCACTTTCGTTTGATGTTGTCAAGCTTGCCAACGTGCTAAGGTACACCGTCATACTCAATCACCGCCGGCCAAATACCAACCGCCCGACGAACGTTTTTTCATGAGGGACAACGATATTGCTTGACAATGATTGATCGCTACACTCGCTGGCCTGAAATTGAGTCAATTCCCGACATGACAGCTGAAACCGTCACAAGAGCCTTGTTAACGCATTGGGTATCGAGATTTGGAGTTCCGGCGCGTATAACATCAGACCGCGGTAGGCAATTCGAATCTTCCATTTTCGCCGAACTCATGTCTGCCACTAGAACGACCCATCTTCGCACTACCCCCTACCATCCGTAATCTAATGGACTAATCGAGAGATAGCAACGCAATTTTAAAACAGCAATCCTGTTCCACGACGTCAGCAGATGGACTCATCTCCTGCCCACTATATCAACAGTTCACCGACCATGCTAGTTTACGGTATTACGCTGAAGATGTCAGGCGAACTTTTCTCTAAACCCGAGGTGTCAGAACTGTCCAGTCAAACTGTAGCTGATTTTCTACGAGCAATGCAAAAATTGCGTCCGACCGCTACCGCTTTCCACAGATCTGTTCATCGACACACGTTTTCGTGCGCAACGATTCTGTTCGACAATAGCTTTCGTCACCCTATAACGGACCGTACTCTGTGTTAGAGAAGTCGGACAAATTTTTCAAAGTGCTAGTGAAAGGACGAAAAATTAACATTAGCATCAATCGTTTGAAGCCAGCTTTTTCTACGCCAGTTGAAACAACATCGCTCGAGTTGCCTCCTCAGCCTACTTCGCAATAAATTTTGACAAAACACAGTATGTCCAACCGTTTGGTTATATTTCGACCGTAACCTGCTGTTTTGTCTAGGAGAGGAATACTGTGGAAACCCGACTCTCGCACAGGCAACTCAGTAGCGAATTCTTAAAGTTACTTAAATGAGTCCTTGCAATACTCTCTTCCTCAAGAACTTCCGGCTCCAATGCACAATTCACTCCGTAATGACTTATTTTAAAAGATAAAATCAAAATTTATTGTGATACATCATAAGCATCTTCATCATAATAAACCGTTAATATTTAAAAATTGTATAGCATTTAAACCATGTACTAATAGTCTTAATAAAAAGTAAAGGCATATGTACACAACATATGAGAAATAAAAAAATAAAATAAAAATATAAAAAAAATTTGATAAAAAATATGATAAGAGCATAGTGGCCTCTGGAATGCCCCAATCATCAATGAGATCGCAGTATTGATAGTTGACCAAAGTACTGGAACCCGTCATATAATTTTGCTGTCAGGTGACAACACTCTCATGCGGATATCAGAACTACATCGCTCTTACGATGCCTTGCAATATCCGATTATATTTTTAAATGGTGAGGATGGTTACAGTATTAACATACTAAGAATTTCACCACGCAGGGGGGAAGTTAATCCACAAGAAACAGTATCCTGTTTGCAATTTAATTAATCTAGACTAATGGTTCGAGAAAGCAGATTTAATGCATTGAATCGATACGGACAGCTCTTTAGTCATTACTGTGGAAACATGGCTTCTAAAATGATTACAGAAAGATTGAATTATAACGGACTCATCAAAAGACTTGCGCGTTGAAAGTTATATCCGCCTTAGAGATGCCATAACTCTAACCCAGAGAACATAGGGCAATTAGTCATTTTGCCTTTTACTTTTTTTTCCTTTTTCTTTTTATTATTTCCCAAAACAAGAGTACATTGTTTATTATAAAATATAAATCGACTTTTGTACAGATTATTATTGATAAGTGGGTGCATTTTTGCTATTACAATCCGTTAGTAAAATTAGTGTTGTTACTGGAATTTAAAAATAAATAAATGAATTTTAACAATAAATAAAAAACTAAACAATTAACAATGAATAAATAATATAATGAAGTGTCATGTGAGGTCCACTGGTCTTACACCTTTTTAGCTATCGTTTCCGAGATAGTTCTTCTAGTGGTAATGTATTTACACCATCGCACAGCGGGAGAAATGACCAATCTGGTGAGGATTAACTTAGTAACTTAGTAAAAAGGCTTGCAATTTTCTATATGTAGTAAATTAATTAAGGAAAAATTGAAGAGTGGAAACAAATTTTTTTTAAATCTTCCATAGTGTTATTTCGTGAATTTTTTCGGGTGTGCTTTAGCCGAAAGTTTCGAATGTGTTTTGTTCGCTCCCACATCATACAAATTGGGGTATAACATTTTCAATGATATCTGCGACACGGATTAAAATTTTGAGGACAGAGACAGGCATATACTATAAAGCCAGGGATATTCATTAACAAATATTTCTGCTGTTTCCCATGAATATTTGCAAAAAGCTTCTTAATTTAGAGTTTATACGTGTGTCATGGATGGTTTGGATTAAATTACATTTAAATTTTTCATAATTTTTCTACGATGATGACTACGATTATGACTCTGCAAACGCACTAAAAACTTTGGCACCAATCATTGTCATATGAAATATATGATTAATTTCGAAACAATACTATTTTGTTGGAAGAATCTATAAAACTTAACTCTTAACATTTTGAAACTCGGGACTGACTAATTCTGCGGCCCCCTTTTGAAAAATTATTTTAATTCACCCGCAAACCCTAATGGAGGAAAGTGGATTGTGTTGCCACAGTATTGTATATCTTTTGTGTATCTGCAAGGGCACTATGCAT
>JAWNKX010000383.1:0-46819 GCA_035041755.1 Cacoxenus indagator
AGACGAGGTTCTGGAGGCGGTACGAAAGGTATTGAAGCAGCCGGAGCTTAGAGTGTCCTGTATTCGCAAGCTGAAGCCATCGTTTGCGGGAACCCAAATGGCTATCCTCGCTCTAACAGCTGTGTTGGCAAAGCAGTTGCTGACAATAGGCAAAGTCAGGATTGGCTGGACGGTCTGAAGGGTCAAAAAGTGCGTGCAACTGAAGCGTTGCTTTAGATGTCTCGAATTCGGGCACGTCGCTGGAGTTTGCCGGAGTAGCGTGGACAGGAGCACATGGTGCTTTAAATGCGGAGAAGGCAAACTTCTGCACTTAATTGCCAAAGTGCTTTATATGCGCAGCAAAAGGCAAGGACGTAAATCATCAAACAGGCAACCGGGGTTGCCTACCTGTAGCTGAGAGGAGCGGACGTCTCAGGAACAACCAAAATGAGATTCTTACAACTGAATCTAAACCACTGCGCGGATGCCAACGACTTACTAACCCAATCATCGCACGAGCTCAAAATCGACGTTGCCATACTTAGCGAACAATACCGTGGCCACCCCTCCCCGGACTGGTGCGCAGACTCATAAAAAATGCTATGGCCATAAGGAGCTATCGCAGAGGACTCGAATCTACATACCGCTTGGAGGCCTTACGGGTATGCAACGCCTTCCGTACGATTTCAGAAGATGCTCTTGTCATTGCAGGGATGATACTGATTGAAATCCAAGCGGAGGAGGCTTCGGAGATCCACGACGAGGTTCAGCGGATGGTTGCGATAAGGGAGGTCGCACGAGCGCAAGCAAGAATGTAAAGCCGAGCAGAGTGGCAACGCAAATAGAACTGCTCAACAAATGGGCGTTGGACGGTTCGGATAATCAGAAGTCTCGATAAATGGCTGGAGAGGAACTACGGGGAGGTGACTTTTCATCTCACCCAGCTCCACAGTGGAGTGCTTCATGGCATATCTGTACCATTTTACGCGTGCAACCGATCCATACTGACCCTGTTGCTAGGGGCGGGTGGTGGAAGACGCAAAGTTCGTGCTACTCAATTGCGACAGGTTCAACGATGGTAGAAGAATGGAAACGACATTGGGGGTCACCCTAACAGCTAGGAATTTATGAAGAATGAACGTAATGAAGAAGCCGGCTAATATCCGGAGCCATACCCGGTGATGCAATGCCTCGCGGCGGTTCCGCGGTATCTGGGTTATATCTTTTCTAACTCTTGCTTATGTCTTAACTCTTCCCACACACACACACACACACACTCACACTCGGATGGTATAAGGGTGGCTTCGCCAACCAATTGCTAACCTCACCTATACGGTTTTACCACGGGAATACGAGGCTCTAGCGACCGAGAAGGTTCGGTATAACCCTCACCAGGCCTTTGGAAATTTTATGGCGACCGCGGAAAACTCAATCACTCACCTAGGAATGGGTCACCGACTCCCCAAGGTTACTTGAAACCGTTAAGACACTAGCCCAGTAAGATCTTCATTAAGGATACTGGACGCGGCCTTATGAATCGAATGCTTGAGCTGACGGCTTGCAGTATTCCAGCACCTCAGTAGGCAGAGTGACATCGCGCCGAAATGCCTGAGAGAACGCTTTCTAATCGTCGCCATTTGGTTGACAGTGTAGTTCCAGTTAAACTCTATTCCTGGCTAGCATTGATCCGGCGCTAAACTTCGACTCTCATAAGGACCGAAGTCCCGCATGAACCTCACTCCAAGGAAAGCGACCCATGGGATCGCGAAAGTAACTATAAATTACGAATAGCAATAACGGCTCACAGTTGGGACCCATATACCCATATAACCAACAAAATGTCAACAACCAACGAAGAAAGAGGACAGTACAAGGAGCAGCGATGCAGCGATGCAGCGATTCAGCGGCCTTCCGCCGAAGCTCGATCTTAGCAAGGTCACCACCGGCAGCACCGACATCCAAAGGGGTGTTCTCGCACGGTGCAAGGACCAGGCGGGTTCCCAGTTCTCGCAACCATGCGACGTAGATGTTTCGATGGTAGCCGACCCGGTCATCGAATCTGGACGCAACACAAACAACGATAAAGAAGAGTTCAAGTCACCCGTCGGGGTCGAGCCGATGCCTGAAGGCAGCAGGTCACCACAGAGGCCTGTCCTGACACCAAGATCGACGCAAACCAAGGAAGCCCGACAAGCGCAAGCATGCATTAAAGAGGCCACTAAAGATTTATTTAGCGCAACGTTTATGACGCTTCTGGCAAAAACGAGAAATCTGCGGGAGCTGATGATGCCCCCAAAGAGGAACATAAACCAGGCGCACCGCGACCTTGTCGAAGATATAGTGGCATTCGGCATTCACGCCTAGTCCAAATTCGAGTATTGTGACAACGCGGTCACGCTGATAATGAATGTAGCTACACATACGGCACACAGACATCAAAAAACCGGTCTTTGCGACCCAAAAACTCGGCAGAGAGGGTAAGGCAGGTAGACCATCGCGTAAAACCAAGCCCATCGTCCTTTTCGAAATCCCCAGGGGCGACACGGTCAGTGGATCACAGCGCCAAGGTCACTTCTAACAGCAAACCACCACTCCAGAGTGACGAGAAAGAAGTAACAACTACAATGGAGAAATGGCAGAAGGTAGCGCCGATAGCGAAAAAGGCATTTGTTCCTCCACGTAGATTGAGACGGGATGCGATCCTGATAGAGAAAACGGGTGAGCTTCCGTACAGCGAAATACTCCGAATGGTGAAGAGTGACGGAAACCTTCAATGTGTTGGCGACAGTGTGAGGAAAATCCGTCGTACAACGAAGGGCGAGATACTCCTCGAGCTAGACGGGTCAATGAAGGAAAATACCCAAATCCTCAATGACGAGGTGGTTAAAGCCCTCGCAAACCACGCAACACTTCGATCCCTGACTCAGGAGGCGCAGGTGGAGATTAAGGACTTGGACGATGTGACAACAAAGGAAGAAGTACTAGCAGCTGTTAATGCATATCTTGGGTGCGATATGCAACTCTCGGCGAACTGCATTAAACAGCTTAGACCTGCTTTTGCTGGTACTCAAATAGCTATAATTAGCCTACCGGTTAAACTCACAACCCCGCTACTTCAAGCTGGGAAGCTTAAAATTGGCTGTTCAGTATGTCGTATTAAGGAGAGAGCAGCTGTTAAACGTTGCTTTAGGTGCCTCAAATTCGGCCACTTGGCAAGAGACTGCAGGAACAGTGTTGATAGAGGCGGGTGCTGCCTGAGGTGCGGACGATCAGGCCACAAAGCCAAAGAATGTAAAGCTGAACCAAGACACTTCATATGTGAAAAGAGATGCCAAGGATGTAAGTCATCAAGCGGGTAGCCGTAGGTGTCCTTTGGCTATCATAGATTAAGTTTCTACCGCTCAACCTCAACCGCTGCGCGGAAGCTCAGGCTTTGTTATCTCAAACAATATGCGAACTGGACATAGATGTGGCGATACTCAGTGAGCCGTACACGCGCAAAAATCCTAGGGTATGGTGCTCAGATCGGGAGAACAAATCTGCGATACTTGTGTGTGACACTCGATTGCTGAGACTTGACTCCGTCCATTCTGCGCGTGGTTATGTAAGATCGCAAATTGGTGGACTGTGGTTTTACAGCGTATATTTGGCTCCGAGTACCAGACTCCCGTATTTCGGGACTATTTCCGACGACCTGGTTAAAGATGCACGCCGTCATCATCCCGTCGTTATCACTGGGGATTTTAATGCATGGGCAATCGATTGGGGTTGCCCTCGGACCAACTCAAGAGGACGCACGCTCCTGGAAGCCTTTGCAACTATTGATGTTGTTCTGGCAAATACAGGATCTGAGCACACTTTCAGCAATGGCAGGGCGGGCTCCATAATCGACCTTACATTCATAAGTACCTCACTCTTCAGCTCGACCTCCTGGTCTCTAAGCGATTGCTTCACCGCAAGCGACCACCGAGCCACCGTTTGCACCGTTGGTGCGTGGGACTCTAATAGGACAGCGATTACGTCAAGACGGAGCTATAAACCGGAAACCTTAACTCTTTTCTACTAAGCCCAACTTCGAGTTCACGGGGAATGTGGACGAAGATACTGAAACTGTTATTGCAGTCGGTTCAACATGCATGCAATGCGAGCATGCAGCTCAGACACCAATATAACCGACACCATAAACCGGTTTTTTGGTGGTCAGAGGAACTGGCAGATATCAGCACGGACTGCATCCAAGCAAGACGACAGCAGACGAGAGCCCATGGTACTGATATGTACGATGACTTACACTTGCAGTACCTAATCACGCGTAAGGCGCTGAAAAAAGGTATTTGCTCCAGTAAGACGCGTTGCTTTCTTGAGCTATGCGATGACGCCAACAGAGATCCATGGGGAAAAGCGTTTAAAATAGTGACGAAGAAGATAAATTCCTTTGCAGCCATTGCTCCCCAGGATCAAGGGCAGATAATGCAAATAGTGTCCACGCTTTTTCCCGAACAAGAGCCACTACCCCCATGTAACCTGGGAAGTGATATGCCGGTTGATCCAGTCTGCGAGGTTCTGTCAGCGGCAAGGAAGATAAACGACTGCAAAGCACCTGGCCCAGATGGCATCCCCAACAACGCACTCAAAATGGCCATTGTAATTAGAACGGGACAGTTCGCGCAGCTATACAGCAACTGGCTCCTAAGCGGAGTTTTTCCAACACAATGGAAGAGGCAGAGACTTGACTTGTTCCCGAAACCAGGTAGACCACCCGACATTCCATTGTCATACCGGCCTATCTGTCTACTGGATACTGCGGGAAAAATCCTGGAACAGATCGTTTGCAAGAGGATTGAGGCAGCATTGGAGCAATCAGGTGGCTTGTCACAGTTACAATTTGGATTCAACAAAGTGAAATCCGCTGTAGATGCTATACTTGATCTAACGACGACTGCGCAGAAGGCAATTGATGGCACTAGATGAAGAGGTGGTACTAAAAAATATTGTTTAGTGGTCACTTTGGATGTGAAGAACGCCTTTAACATAGCAAGCTGGCACGAAATTCTAGGCGCACTTAGCAACTTTTGAGTACCAGCTTACTTACGTAAGTTGATCCGCAACTCTTTCGACAAACGCGTACTGCTATACGACACTAGCGAAGGACAACATGCTACGGTGTAACGGGCGGGGTGCCCCAGGGCTCAGTCCTTGGACCCCTTCTCTGGAACATTATGTACAATGGCGTGATGCAATAGAATCTGCCCAGCAATGTTAAAATCATTGCTTTTGCTGATGATATTGCTATTGTGACGGTGGCTAAGGATGTCCGCGGTGTCGAGCGCATGGCAAACGTGGCAATTGATAGTACCCAAACCTGGCTGAGGTCAGTTGGTCTCAGTCTTGCCGAGGAAAAACAGATGCTCTCCTTATATCAAGCCGAAAGAGCGTGGAGCAGGCGACGGTAATAGTAGACGGAATATCAATTGTCTTCAAACGAGCGATAGTGTACCTAGGTGTCACCCTGGATGACCGACTCTCATTCAAGTGCTATTGTCAAATGATACAGAAAAAAGCGGCGGAATCATGCAGGGCACTTTCAAGAATGCTAGTTAAACACGCGGACAAAGACAGGGACGAAGAATGCTACTCCAAGGGGTGACGAGATCCATTATGTTATATGGCGCACCAGTCTGGGTAAGTGCGCTAAAGACAAGGAGCTACAGTAGTGGAATAGAGTCGGTCTACAGACTTGGGGCCATAAGGGTATGCTGCGGATTCCGCACGATATCGGATGACGCCGCGCTATTGATTCATGGCCTGATTCCGATAGACCTGCTAGCCACTGAACTTGCAGATTCCTTTACTGCAAGAATATCAGGCGAACAGCATATGCACAGAGCATACACGAGTAGCAAGCCCGCTGGTCGACATCGAGCAAGGGTTGTCGGACACATCGTCTGATACCGAACCTGGAGCCATGGCTCCACAATTGCTGAGTGGACACGGCTGTTTCCGCAGCTACTTTCATAGGTTCGGCCACGAGGAGTCCCAACTGTGCACGTTCTACGAGGACGGTAGCATCGAAGACCCGGAGCACGTCGCGTTCGCTTGTGGCAGATTCGCGCGTGCCACACGAGAACTGGCCGATCGCATAGAAGATCAACCGACGAGCAACAACCTCTGCGAAGTGATGCTTTACAGTGTAGATAACTGGAATGCTGTTTCCGACTACACAGTGGAAATCATGAAAACACTGAGATGCCTGGAAAGGACATGAAGGCAGCAAAGAGCCGGCTAAAGTGCGGGCGCGCAGTCTACGAAGCAATGGTCATCGGTGGTACCAAATTGTAGTGCGCTCATGTTAGGTTAAGCTGTTTTTGAAATAAAAAAAAATAATGAAAAAAACACACACACACAACACACACGCGCTTGCACACACACACACTGAGGAGCCGATGACTGCTGAGGACCTGTTGACTCGGGTACAAGTCGCCTGCAATGCCAGCATGCAGCCCAGACGCAGATATAAGAGACACCACGAGGCAGCCTACTGGTGGACCGACGAAATAGCAGCGGCCCGTGAGAGATGCTTGCGAGCACGGTGACTACAGAAGAGAGCGCGCGATCAGGAGAGGGCACCCGAGTTGCAGATTTTACTCAAGTGTAGGCGGAAAGAGCTCAAAGTGACGATTCGCGAAAGTAAGAGGCGATGCTTTTTGGCCCTATGTGATGAGGCTGACCGCTATCCTTGGGGACGAGCATACCGGATCGTGGTAAAGAAAATAAAAGCCCTAAGACCAACAGCGCCCACCGATCCATTGCAAATGGCACATATAGTGGCGACCCTGTTTCCCCAACAGCCAGACGTCACTGAGAGGTACACCAGCACAGCACTGGAGGATAATAATGGCTTTTATCCAGTAAGCCAAGAAGAGAAGTGCCGTGCAGCCCGGAGGATAGCGAGCTCGAAGTCACCTGGTCCCGATTTGGTGCCAAACTTTGTATTTTTTTTTATTTTTAAAAAAAATTTTTTTTTATTTCCAAAAAGAAGAGTACATTGTCTATTATAGAAAAATAAATCGACAATTGTACAGATTAATATTTAGGAAAAGTGGATGAATTTCAATTTTACAATTAGTTTGTAAGGTCGTGTTGTGACTGGAATTTAACAATACATGTATTTTAACAATAAATAAACAATTAAAGATAACACCAATTAACAATGAGTAAGTAATGTAGTGAAATAATGTATTATGTGAGGTCCACTGGTCTCACCCTTTTTAGCCTACGTTGCCGAGTCAGTTCATCTAATGGTAATGTATTCACACCATCGTTCGAATGCTGGGAACGTTTGGTTTGGTATTTTCTGCATAAATTGATTATTTCCTTCTTAGGTCTCGATGAAGGTCCGTGTTGGTGATATACCATTGGGCTTTGGTGATGGTGCGAATAATTTTTGATTGTTGCCTCTGGATTAATTTTATATTTGATTTTTTGGCAACTCCCCATATTTCGACTCCATATGTCCAAATTGGTTTAATAATTGTCTTATAGATTAGGAGCTTGTTTTCAAGTGAAATGTTTGTATTTGGTTCGAGCAGCCAGTGCAGTTGTCTTACTTTCATTTTGATTTGGTTACGCTTTTTTTGTATATGGTGTTTCCAGTTTAGTTTACTGTCAATATATAATCCTAAGAACTTGGATTCTTTTTGAATGGTTACGTCGTCTCCGTCAATATTTATATGGATTGGTTTGAATCTAGTCTTAGTAGTGTATATAACTTTTACTGTTTTGTTTTTGTTTATTTTAATATGCCACTTTCTAAGCCAGTCAAGTGTTTTATTAAAGTCTACTTGCAACATGGATGTTGCAGTATTTATGTTTTTATGAGCACTTAGGAGTATTGTGTCATCGGCGAAAGTTGCAACCATCGACGAATTGTGAGTGGGACATGGTATGTCTGTCGTTTATACGGTATATAATAAAGGTCGTAGCACACTTCCCTGTGGAACTCCTGAATTTATTTCTCTAAGGGTTGAGTATTCGTCTGAGTATTTAACTAAGAAGGATCTACCTGCGAGTCATATATTAATTCTACAGGGTTGTGGTCTGACGAGAGTTCGAATCGTGATAAGATTTAACATTTCCGAATGTCAAAGTTCTTTGTGACGAAAAAATCTATCACGTCAGGTGTTTTGTTAGTCTCAGTTGGCCAATATGTTGCTTCGCCTGTACTCAAGTGTTTAAAGTTTGTGAACTGCATAGCGATGAGGAGATTTTTGCCTTTTTTGTTCGTTAGCCTCGATCCCCACATAGTGTGTTTTGCGTTGTAATCACCGGCTGCAATGAATCGTTGTCCAAGAGAGTTGAGGAAATTCTTATATTCTGTGTCTGTAATATTATGTTTTGGTGGGCTATATACAGCAGGTATTGTGAGTGGTCCTACGAGATCATTAATTTGAATGTTCGTCGCTTGTATGTAGTTGTGCTGATAAGGCTCAAGTTCGTCGTGCTCTATGCACTGCTTGATAATTATAGCTGTTCCACCGTGTGCTGTGCCATCGGGGTGGTATGTGGTATACACTTTGTACCCTCTAACTTGTATGAAGTGTTTGTTTGTGCAATGTGTCTCCGAGAATAGGGCTATGTCAATGCTGTTATCATGAAGAAGTATTTGTAGTTCGTCAATATGGTTTTTCAGTCCGTTTGCATTCCAAGTTATGATCCTTAATTTAGTTTCCATTTTGTTTGTCCATCTTCGATATGAGAATTGTTATGACGTTTATCATATTTGTGACTTGTTGAAACAATTGTTTCATCAGGTCTTTCATCTTAGTAATGTCAGTACTTATGTCAATGCCACTACTTATGTATTCATTGGTTGGATTCGTGAGTTGTTCCTTCTTATTGTTTTCGCCATTATTGTTATCATTCTTATCCTTACCTACTTGAGCGTACGTTAAACCGGTCTTAGTTTTGTTTAAGTTTTGAGACTCGATTGGAGCTACTGCTACTGTCTCAGCCGGAACTTGGTGGCTAGTTTCTCTAGGGGATGGAAATCGTTTTATTTTCAGTGCCTTGTATATCTTACAACCTTTGTAGTTTGCAGTGTGTGCAGCACCGCACAATGCACATTTTATTTGACCGTTGGCTTCAATGTTGCAATCGATTGTTTTGTGATTGCCGGCGCATTTGACGCAGATCGGGTCTCTGGTGCAGAAATTTCTCGTGTGGCCGTATTTTTGACAATTTGAGCATTGCGATATTATGCGTTTATGGTGTGGTGGCTCAAATATGACTTTGGTACATAGGAGTGTTGTAATAGTAAAGATTTCTCTATTATTTGCTTTGGCTTTTAGTTCAATGAAAAATAGCGGCAGTGGTTTCTTTGTCAGTTTTTGTTGTACGTTGTGTATTTAATAACGTCGTGGCCTAGTTCCGATAGCTCGTTCTTAAGTTCGTCAATGTCAGTGGCGTAGTGCATTTTCCTAAGTACTATTTTGAATCTCCGCTCCTCTTTCGGCTTAAAGGTGTAGTATTTAGGTTTGTTTTCCCTGAGCATCTTAACCACCGCCGAGTAGTGCGACGAGTCTGTACGCATGCATACTTCGTTGTTTTTACGTGTTTTTAAAATGTAGTTTTGTTGTATTATGTTTTTCAGAGCTTTGTTTAGTACGTTAATTTGTTCTACGTCCTGTACGTATATTGGTGATGGCTTGTGAATTTTAGTAGGTGGTCGAGGTTGATTTGGCGCATTAGAATTTGCTTCTGTACCACTGCCGTCTTCAGCCGTTTCGTCTTGTGAGAGGAGTTTGAACCTGTTATTTATATTAGGCGCGCTCAGCCAGTACTTTTGCAGTATTGTTTGTGTTGTCGTTTGTGTTTGAGTTTTTTTCCTACTTTTTTTTACTATTGCTATTTTGTTCGGAAGTGTTGTTGGGAGAGAGCTTTCTACGCTTGCGTTCTATTTTTGACTCTTGTGGGTTTTGATTGGTTGAAGTTTGTACTTGCGTGTTTGATGTCTTTTTTCTGATCAATGTTGTTGCCGAAGAGAGGGAGCAAATTGGCATTTTAGGTGAGAAAGATGACGTGGTGGTTGTTGTAATTAGTGAGATAGCAGCTGATGTGGTTGGTTGTGGTTGTTGTTTTTGGTTGGAACGAGGAAAGTGGCGTCGTTGGTGAAGCGCATTGTGCACTCCACTGCAGAGGCTGCATATTACCGGCTGCCATGGAACAGCTGAGAGTTAGTTGAGTGGTAGAGCGAGAGGCTGCGTTTATTTGGATTGATGATCCGTTATTGTTTTCACTTTGTGATTGTGTAGCTGTTTTATGTATTGCGGGGGAGCAAGAACGCGCTTTCTCGAAATTAACGGGAAATGAGGCTTGGTGTGTGTCACTGATGTTGATGCTGTTGTTTGAACCTCTTGTTGATGTGTCAAGTTATTCGTTGTTGTTATTTATACGGACAGCTGTTTGAGCGTGGGGTACGCTCAAGCTGTGCCTTGATGGATGATTTTGTTTTTGCGAGCTGCCCGCAGCCGGGGGACTGCGTTCAACAGGCATCTTGAGATAAGAACAATTGATAATCTTGTCCCTTGATTTAGTTTTTTGTGTTGTTAAATTCGAAAAGTGAAAGGAGACGACCAGTCGACTTGACAGTGCACTTGCGAAACTTCGTATTAAGGGCGGCTTAACTCTGCTCCCGGACACCTTCAACAGAGTGTACACGCAATGTCTGCGCGACGGTGTCTTTCCGGCAAGGTGGAAAATACAACAACTAGTGTTGATTCCAAAAGCGGACAAGGATCCAAGGGAACCATCCTCTTACGGGCCCATCTGTCTCTTCGATTCCGCCGGAAAAATTGTCGAGAAAATAGTATGCGACAGGATCGAGGCAGCAGTGCGGAGTTCTGGTGGCCTGTCTTCTATGCAGTTCGAGGTCACTAGGAAGAAAAGCACTGACGCTATCCAGTAGCTAACCAATACAGCTAAGGCGGCAATCGAAGGTACGCGATGGAAGGGAGGTACCAAGCAATAATGTCTTGTAGTGACCCTAGACATTAAATATGCCTTTAACACGGCGGGGTGGGACAAGGTGTTGAAAACTCTCGGTTCCTTTCGGGTCCCTAACTACCTTATTGATATCATAAAGAGCAACTACAGCGAACGCATAATCCTCTACAACACAGACGAGGGCGTCACACAGTATAAGGTAACCGGAGGCGTCCCGCAGGGATCGGTCCTAGGACCCAATCTGTGGAACATTATGTACTATGAAGTGCTAAAACAAGCCTTGCCGAGTGATGTCAAGATTGTTGGATTTGCTGACAACATTGCCATTGTGGGAGTAGACGAAACAATCAGCGAGGTGGAGAGATCGTGCAACGGTGCCATATCTGTGGTCTACGAGTGGCTACGGACATCCGGGCTGGTGCTGGCCGAACACAAGACGGAAGCCGTTCTCATCAGTAGTAGGAAAAGAGTGGAACAGGCTCGGGTGCAAGTAGGCGAAACTGTCATCGTGTCAAAGAGGTCCGTTAAATACCTAGGGGTGTTGGTGGATACGCGACTGTGTTTTAAGGGGCACCTTGCTTATGCAAACCAAAAGACCGCTGCGGCGGGCATAGCCCTATGCAGGATCATGGCCAACTCTCACGGACCCCGGCAACGACGACGGATGTTACTCCAAGGGGTAACTAAATCTATAATGTTGTATGGAGCCCCAATCTGGGCTAAGGCTATGGCCATAAGGAGCTATCGCAGAGGACTCGACTCCACATACCGCTAGGTGGCCTTACGGGTATGCAGCGCCTTCCGTACGATTTCAGAAGATGCTGTTCTTGTTATTGCAGGGATGATACCGATTGACATCGCAGTGGAGGAGGCTTCGGAGATCCACGACGAGGTTCAGCAGACGGGCACGATGAGAGAGTTCGCACGAGCGCAAGCAAGAACGCGAAGCCGAGCAAAGTGGCAACACAGATGGAACTGCTCAACAAATGGGCGTTGGACTAATCGAATCATCCCAAGTCTGGATGATTGGCTGGACAGGAGGTATGGGGAGGTCACCTTTCATCTCACCCAGCTCCTCAGTGGGCATGGATGCTTTAGGGCATATCTGTACCCTTTTAAGCACGCAACCGATCCGTACTGTCCCGCTAGCATGGGCCGGGTGGTGGAAGACGCACAGCACGTAATACTGCGACAGGTACAAAGAGGGTAGAAGACAAATGGAAACGACACTGGGGGTCACCCTAACAGATAGGAATTTAGTTGCCCTAGTGGTGTCCAGCGAGCAATGCTGGAGGGCGGTGAGCAACTACGCGGCGTCGACAATGACGACGCTGAGGTCACTAGAGCGGTCCCGGCGTAATGAAGAAGCCGGTTAATAGCCGGAGCCATCCCCGTGATGCAATGCCTCGCGGCGGTTCCGCGGGGTCATGGTTACATCTATTTTTCTTTTCTTGTTCCTAACAATACTTTACTTCTTACGTCTTACTACTACTACGTCTTAACTCTCAAATCTGTCATGCTAATACTGTCTGTATACTGTCCATATCTTATAACAAATAAATAAAAAAATAAAAAACACACCACTCTAGAGTGGCAACGTGGGAATACACCAAACACCTGGCAGTAGGTCGATACTGTCATCTAGACTGAGACCGGTAAAGTCTAGGTCATGGCGTACCGGAATCCCAACACAACTTGATAGATATGGTCTGACGGAATTAGCATTCTGGAACCTGAGTACGTCGAAGTTATATTCTACAGAAACGGCTTCCAGGCTAATGCTATTCCCGTTCTCGTCCCATTAAAATTATGGTGAGATTCTTAAAACGCTCAAAGGTCGTCAACATTAAGTTGGCGGTACAGGCCCGGATGTCAGAATTCCAGACTACCATGCAGAGGATGCCTTCTAAAACTGCGAGGTCACCAAGGCAACCGGCATAGATGAAGAAACTGAATGAGGGATCAGGAGCAAGTTCACCAACTAGCGCTCAGAAAGAAGAAAATGGCGCGAGCATCAAGCGTGATGCTCCAGGTCTAAATTCTGCGCTTGCGGACATGAAGACACGCCTTGACGAACTTGTCGCAATTTTCAATAATAAGGAAAAGAGGCATATCAACCAGACGATGCGGCATAAGATAATAGCTATCTCTGCTCTACAAAAGAGGGTAATGAAGTTGTGCGACATGCAAAAAAGGATAACCAGCTCAGGATAACAGACGGAGGAGGCCCCAGCGGCTGCCGCTTCAATTAGTAATGGCAGGCCTAAAAGAGGAAGAGACCCTAAATAAAAGCAGAGGAAAACACCACCCAAGAAGCCAAAAGCGTCCGTTGGCCTGCAATCTACGGTAGAGAGTAAGTCGCTGGAGAAGATCGAAAATAGTATGCAAATAGACCCGGCAGCACCACAGGATGTTTATATCATGAGGGTCCAGAACAAGTGGCAACAGGTCGGTCCAAAGGCAAAAAAGAAACCGAAAGTGCCCCCTAGACGAGTAAGAACAGATGTTCTGATCATCCAGCAGACGGGGAATCTCTCGTACAGTGATATCCTCCAAAGCGTAAAGAAGGATGAGAGCCTCAAAATTGGTGGGGAGAACGTAAGGGAGGTGCGCAAGACACGGAAAGGGGTGAGACGCAAGACCTAAAGGACAAAATGAGTGAGGCCCTGGCCGAGCGAGCGACGGTTAGAGCAATCACCCAGGAAATCGAGGTAGCGCTCAGAGACCTGGACAATGTAATCACCGAAGGCGAGGTACTGGAGGCGTCACGAGAAATTTTGAAGCAGCCGGAGCTTACAGCGTCCTGTATTCGCAAGCTGAAACCAGCGTTCTCGGGAACCCAAATGGCTATCCTCGCTCTACCAGCCCCATTGGCAAAGCAGCTGCTGAAAATAGGCAAAATCCGGATTGGCTGGACGGTTTGCAGGGTCAAAGAGCGTGTTCAACTGAAGCGTTGCTTTAGATGTCTCGAATTCGTTCATTTCGCTGGAGTTTGCCGGAGTAGCGTGGACAGGAGCACATGGTGCTTTAAATGCGGAGAGGCCAACCACAAGGCAAACGTCTGATCTTCATTGCCAAAGTCCTTTATATGCGCAGCAAAAGGCAAGGACGCAAACCATCAAGCATGCAGCCGGGGTTACCTTCCTGTATCTGAGAAGAGCGGGCGTCTCAATAAGAACCAAAATTAGATTCCTACAACTGAATTGAAATCTACAACTGAATCTAAATCTAATGCCAACGATTTAGTAACCCAATCAGCGCACGATCTCAAAATCGACGTTGCCATACTTAGCGAACAATACCGTGGCCACCCCACCCCGGACTGGTGAGCAGACTCATCAAAAAAGGCAATGATTGGGTGTTACGGATCTACCAAAATGCGCTGCGAACAACACTCGCGGAAAAAGCTTTGTTCGGGCCAAGATAGGGTACCTATGGATCTACAGCTGCTATCTGCCCCCCAGCACCGGCTTGGAAGAATATATCGCAATGCTTGACGATTCGTCGTGGATGCAAGATCCCATCACCCCACTGTCATCGCGGGCGACTTCAATGCATGGGAGATCGAGGGGGGCTGCCCCGCCACAAATGCGAAAGGGCGCTGTCTACTGGATGCATTCGCCATACTTGATATCGCAATACTTGATATTGGCAAATTCGGCCTCAGGACATACGTTCTCTTGACATGGAGGCGGGTCCATAATAGATCTTACATTCGTAAGTGCATCGATAGCCAATTCCATATCTTGGTCCCTTAGCGAACACTATACTGAAAGCGATCTCCAAGCTATAGTATTCTCGATTCATGAAGAGGTAGGAGAAAGTATGCAGTGCCAGACCCAATGCCAAGTAGGATACAGGGTGTAGACTTTTAATCCCGACACCTTCCACGAGATGCTGAGCACAGAGACTACCGAGGAGCCGATGATTGCTAAAGACCTGATGACTCGGGTACAAGTCGCCTGCAACGCCAGCATGCAGCCCAGACACAGGTATAAGAGACACCATGAGGCAGCCTACTGGTGGAACGACGAAATACCAGCGGCCCGTGAGAGATGCCTGCGAGCACGGCGACTACAGAAAAAAGCGCGCGATCAGGAGAGGGCATTCGAGTTGCAGCTTTTACTCAAGCGTAGGCGGAAAGAGCTAAAAGTGGCGATTCGCGAAAGTAAAAGGCGTTGCTTTTTGACCCTATGTGATGAGGCTTACCGCGATCCTTAGGGACGAGCATAAAGGATCGTCTTGCTTCAAATCACTTAGGAAACTAAGAAATGGCAATAATCATCATGCCGGTGGCTGAGGCGACAAAACTGCTGGCCGCCGGCCGCCTACGAGTTTGAAGTATGCTGCAGAATTCGACAAAATGACGCACTTACCAGGTGTTAGAGCTGCCTGAACTTCAGACATATGGCAAGACTATGTAAAAGTACCACAGACCGAACAGGAGAATGATTGAGATGTGGAGGGAAAGGGCACTTAGAAAGGAACTCCAAGGAACCTCCAAAGCGCTCGCTCTGTGAGGGAGGAGGCTACGACCATCCTACTGGAAGGTATTGCTGCCCGAAATACAAAAACGCGCTGAAACCAAGCAACAAAAATGCTAAGTTTATACAAATAAATCTTAATCACTGCAGAGCAGCACAGGATCTGATGCACACAGCCAGGGAAAGGAAGACCGACGTCCTAATAGTTACAGAATCGTACTCAGCACATAGTTTTGATAACAACTAAGAAGCAGACACCACTTAATGGGCCGCGATCGCTACCTGCGGCCATTAACCAATAGAGCACATCAGCCCTCCAATTAGCAGAAGCTTCGCATATGCCGTGGAAAATTCCCACTTATAATCACGGGGGACTTTATCGCTTGGCAGTAGAATGGGGAAACATAAGAACAAATGAAAGGGGAACGATATTACTGGAGGCAATGGCTAGTATGGATATAGTGCTCATTAATAGCTGAAATGCCACGATCTTCAACAATGAACGAGGACAATCATGCACCGACCTTACGTTTGCCAGTAGGTCTCTAGTTATGCATCTCAAGTGGGAAGTGATAGACATTACTACCCTCAGTGACCATACTGCTATCGAGTTCAAGACACTACCACACGGGAGATTAAGACCACACGGGCCACCTCGCAAAGTACAAAAGAGAGGGTGGATAACCAAAATGTTGGAAAAGCCAATGCTTGGGTGCATGCTGGAAAATCTGAACCCACTTGTGGGCAATGCGTTACAGCAAGCCAGAGCAATAGTTAGAGTATTATCAGATACCTACGATGCCGCTAGGTAGGAAAGGTGGAACGCGGATATAGCAGAGAACTCGAAATTGCCTACAAGGCAAATACAAATAAACAAGCAAAACAGAAACATTCGTAACGCTTAGGAAAAAGCTAAACAACAACCCAGGGCAGAGAGCGTACAAAATAGTGACCAAGAAGCTCAAGGGAAGCAGTTGCCAAATACCAACTTGCCCACGAGTTATCCTTAGCATTGTCAGGAACCTTTTCGGCAACGTGAGGAGAACATATGGGCATATCCAACCTCTATAAGGAATATCCTACCCATAACTACAACGAAAGTGCTGCAAGCAGAAAAATGAAAAACCACAAAGCACCAGGACTTGATGGAATACCAAACTTCATAAAAGAGGTTATAGCCAAGCGTACTCATGTGTTCCAGGCGGTAATGAACACATGTATGACAGAGGATGTCTTCCCAGACATATGGAAACGACAATGTGTGCTACTCCTACCCTAAGGCAATAAACCACCAGGGCAACCATCAACCTACAGGTCGCTATGTATGCTGGACACCCTGGGTAAAATACTCAAGCGTATCATATGCAAGCGTCTCGAAAACAAATGAGCCGGCACGATTCTTCACTTGATTGAAAGCCGTCACCAAGAAAATGAAATCATTGTTGTGATTCTGAGCCGCCAGAGCGAAGCAGCCGGAGTTGCGACCCACCGCTGTTGACTCGCTGAAACTGGTAACATGCAGCAGAGTGTTGTGCTTGGCTCTACAGGATGGGCAAGAACCTAAACTGCACACTCGAGGTTGATGGCCCTTTTTCAAACAGTTGAAGCATAGCGCTAGCTTCATTGCCTCTTCAATGCGCAGGGCAGGCGATAAATTTGCAAACAGTTTGCCCACGTAAATGGGGGGCTAGTTGCCCAATTCACTTTCTGCAGCAATATGAAAATTACCATCGCATCAGCAAACTGCTTCGTACTTCCAAGTGTCTGCAATGCGCTCATTGGCGCATTTACTTGGTCCGAAAACTCTCGAAGCTTAATGAATGGGGCGTCGACATTCTTCAGCCCTAGAATTTTGCTCACAAGGGCCTGCAAAAAAAGACGTCTATTATTATAACGCTTACCAAGTAGTTTGAGAGCAATAGCATAGTTGGCACCGCAGATTTCTAACGATTGAACCGTTTTCAGCGCCGAACTCTTTAGGTATGTTAACAGATGCTGGAAATTTTCGGTATCGGTTAGATCAGGGTCATCTCCGATGATCATCGAAACCGACAGGAAGTCAGCTACTCAGTGTAGCCACCTTGAAACATTTGTAGCTTTAGTTCGGATAAACGCGGCTTGCCGCCATTATGCATATAGGAATTTCCAGTCTCATCACGGCGTAATGTTGAGAAAAATGGCATTTGGGACTAACGCTTTCGAATGTGTTGTCACAAGCGCGCTTCCAGTGACACCAGCAAATGGTCGAAATCTTCACGAAATTTGCCGCCGATTTCATAAAATAAAGTTAGTCCAAACAGTCATGCGCAGGACAGAATGCAACTTTAACTTGATTGAGTGCCGGGCGAAAAAACAAATCGAAAAGAAACCGCAAAAAAGAGCACCAACAATAACAGTGCGAAACGGTTTTTATGTGCATGCGAATTAAGTATTATTAGGAATAGTTATTTTGTAAATAAAGTTTGACACCGAAACTCTTAGGATATCGTAAGTGTTCTTTATTACTTGAATCCAAAAACTAGACTAATCTTAGCTTATGACATTGGTGGCTTATATAGGAACTTATATGCTGATCAAGCATAAACGACGACAGAGAAGTCGACTCTTAGGTTGTTTATGCTTGTGCAACTTTGTTGCTTATTATTACAATTTTCATTGAGCAAGCATTTTCGTTAGAGGCGAAGTGTCCACTCATACCGTTCATGCCTGTGCAACTTTGTTTACAAATAATCTTATTTCTCTTCACAACTATTTGTGTTAAGCAAGCATATCCGTTAGAAGTGAAGTGTTCGTCGCCATCGTTCATGCTTGTGCAGTTTTGTTTACTTAGTATTTTGAATTATTTATTTGTTAAATATTTCTGGACGATTATGCTGACTTCGTCTGTTCCAACATACTGGTTCAGAGTTGTTGAAGGGCATTGACTTGCGGTGGTGTGGTTCGTATTACAATACGTAACTCCTCCCCCACTTGTTAATGGACATTCCAGGATCCTTTTGTTTACGGTATTATCGGTACTTAATATAATTGTTTGTTTCTTAATTAGTAATGTTATTATTATTAATGCCATTATTATTATAACTATTAAAGCTGACAGATTTAAAAATATATTCTTAGTTGTTAGTTCTTTGATCTCTTCTATGTTTTTAAAATGTGAAATTGCTAGATCTTTAAATGATAATTTATTTGTAAAATTATACTGGTTTTCTTTTTCATTTATTACAAAGATTTCTTTAAAAACATCTTGCTTATATGAGTATTTGTTGTGGTTTATTGAAATTGTGCAATTGGCTATTTTTATAATCAAAATATTATTTATTTTATTTGCTCGACTATATTGTTACAATTTTGTTTTATTACAATAGTGTGTTTTGTTGGGATTATTATTACGTCAGTGTTTATTTGTTGTATTTCTGTTTAATCAACAAATATTAGTGTTGGGTAAGAACGCACAGGTGGGCAGGCTAAACGTTTTTCTCACCATCGGCTAGATATGTAATGGAACGGGAGAGATGAGATAGAACGGCTGGCTTGACGAAACAAGGAGCACTTGAAAGACAAGCGCCAACGCGAGCAGAAGCGTCACAATTTCTAATTAAATTAACTTACATCATCAAATTGTAATTGGTATTATGGTTGTCAGATTGGCAATAACGTAATCTATTGGTATCTTGATGGCAAGAATTAATGAATCATTTTGATATAATGCTGCCATTTTTATAAGTATCAATTTGTATGTTTCTATGTTGTATTTCTTTATTTCGTCGGGTGTTAATATGGATGGGTGCAAAATATTGAGTTTTGCTGAGGCTTTACTGTCTGCACTGTGGTCGATTTAATTGAGATAATTGATCTTTAAGATATGGTCATGGTACATGAGTGTGTTTTTTATTTCGTTGTTGTATTTGTTAATTGTGTTAGTTGAATCTAGAATTTGTTTTTTGTCCTCTAGTATAGTGTTTTTGAGTAAGTTAATTGTTTCATTGAAGTGGGTATTTATTTCGATCTGTTTGTTTATTGCTTGTATTAGTTGGTGGTTGTTCTCGTTATTATTCTGTAAGTGGTTTAATATGTCTTGTCGGTCGTTATCGTCCATTACGCCGAAAAGTCATTTTTGGGCTGAACCGACGGCGTTTATGAGTCCTCTTTTTGACCTGATATGCGGTGTTATTGATTTAATTTTAAATCTTAGTGTATTTATTTGAATAGTGAGGTGTTTTTGTCTGTCTGCTGTAAGGTTTTCTATGTTTCTTTCTATGGAGTTTAAAATTTCTGTTAATTCATGCAGTATTATTTTACTATTGTTACTTATTTCTACAGTATCAATGTTAAGTTGTATGAATCCATGCTGGGTTTCAATTGGTGTTATTGTTACCGTTGCTCGCAGTTGGGTTGGGTAAAGGATGAGGAACAGTATTAGAATCTGGAATGGCAGAATATTTTAGTTATCGTTTAATGTTAGATGAATGTATATTATTTGGCGGTGCTTTTCTGGACATTTGTGTTTCTTTGTGTCTTAAGCTTTTGTAATTTCTAATAAACCCTTCTTGCCTACTTTCTATATAATTTTCTCTATTTTGGTTAGATTTGTTAATTTTTTTATTTTTATTATATGTTGGCGTTTCATAAATTTTTTCGTGGTCAGTTTTGTTCTGATCTTCATGAGGGGTTCATTTGATTGTGGAGTGACATGTGTTATTGTAATACATTATAACTTTGTTAATTTGTGATGGTATTGGTAATTTTTCTTCTATATTAAGGGTTCTAATTTTTTCGGTTAGGGTGTTGTTTAGTCTTTCAATGTCGCTATTTCCTGTATGGCTGTTAGGTTTAGTGGCGTGAAAGTCTATGCCTTCCTTTTGTAAGAACTCCCTTGTGTTTGCGGAATTGAATTCGTTGTCGAAAGCAATTTTTTTTGGTTTTCCTTTAATTACCATGTACTGTTGGATATGGCTTATTTAGTTTGATTATTTCTGTCTGGTAGTGTTAGGCATATGGCGTGTTTATAGAATTTGTCTATGAAGATGATAAATTATTGTTTGCTGTTAACGTAGGTGTCGATATTCACTATTTCGTTGGTTGTTTTCGGGGTTTCAGTGTTAGCGAATTTGTTTTTAATAGTTTTCCTATCGTACTTTCCCCCTGTACATGTATCACAGTTATTAATTATAACATTTATTCTAATTCTTAGCATTAAGTTATAAATTATTTGTTTTAGCATTTCATATGTTGCTACAATGCCGCAATGGCCGCTTTCGAATTTGTGGAATAAAGCGATTTGTTTGTTTAATGCGTCCTCGGTTTCTATATTTCTTGCCAGTTTTGTGCATTTATAAAATTTTATTTGTTCGTTTCCGGAGTATTCTGCTAATAAGAAATATTCTATTTTTTATATTGGTTAGTTTCGAGTTCTGAATATATTCCTGTTTTTCCTTTTGTTATTTCCCTGCGAATGATGTTAAAGGCTACGTTATTATTAATGTCATTTTGGTCCATAAAAATTCTCTTGTTTTGAAATATGTTCGTTAGTGTTGCTTACTTTTCTTTAACTAATATGAGTTGTGTTTTGAATGTATTAACTATTGTAGCGAGGGTGGGTATGTTATTAATGGTGTTTGCTTCTTGATTGTCTAGTTCCATCTGGCTTTCGATAGCTTCGCTTGTATCTAGTTCATCTTCCCAATGGTATATTTCGTCGTTCTTAATTCTACTTAGAAAACCTGCTATTCGATTGTCCTTTTCTTTGATATATTCGAGTTTGAAATTGTATTCTCCTAAACAAATTAGCCATCGTTGTAAACGAGGGCTTATGTCTCTACCCGAATATTTTGTAGTAAGCCACTTAAGTGGTTGGTGATCACTTTCGAGATCGAATTTTCTTCCATAGACATATGATCTGAAATAGTTAACTGTTTAATCGCTAGTAGTTCTTTTTCGATAGCTGCATAGTGGATTTCGTGTTTACTTAATGTTCTAGATTCCAAGGCAATGGGGTGTCCATTTTGGGATAGGACTTCTCCAATTGCCAAATTGCTAGCATCAGTTACTATTTTAAAAGTTTTCGAAAAATTTGGATAGCGTAGGATGGGTGAATTAATAATAATTTCTTTTAGTATTTCGAAAACCGATATAAAACTCGGATCGTTCTTATTTATTAGTTGGTCTGTTTTTAGATATTTCGTCATAGTGGATGCTATTTTAGAGTAGTCCCGACGAATTTTCGATAAAACCCTGTAATTCTGAGGAAGGATTTTATTTGTTTATGCATTATGGGTAGTTTGAGGTTTTGAATTATTGAAACATTGTCGGGGTTTGGTTTTACTCCCTGTCTTGTTAATACGTGTCCCAAGAGTTGTGGTTCTTTTTTCAGGATATCACACTTGTCGTCTTGTATTTCTAACTGTGCTCTTCGGAGCGCTTGGAATATTTTACTCAAAGAATGTCGTCGATGTAGACAACGCAGATTTTGTTTATATAGTCCTTCAGGACTCTATTCATCAATCTTTGAAAGGTTGATGGTGCGTTTTTAAGTCCGAACGGCATACGAATGAATTCGTAGTGTCGCCTTGGGCGGAGAACGCTCTTTTCGTTCTATCTTCGGCTCTTACTGGTATTTGATGAATGCCTTTGGCGAGGTCGAGAGTGGTAAAGTATTGTGCTTTTCCCCATTTATCCAATAGTGAATTTAGATTCGGGATTGGGTATTTGTCGTTGATCGTAAATTCATTTAATTTACAATAATCGATTACGATTCTGTATTTTTTGGTGCCAGAATTATAGAGTTTCTTTTCTACGACCCACAGTGGGCTATTGTAAGGGGAGGTGCTTTCTATTATTATAATTATTTTCAGCAGGTTTTATAATTTGTTGTTATGATTTCGTGGTGTACCTTGTTTGTAGCTGATAGAATATCACCGTCTTTAAAGAAAAGATCACTGTATTTATTTAACGGGTTTGCGATGTTACTGGATTCTTCTTCGTTCAAAACTGATTTATTCCTCTTCCAGTGATTCTAGGAAGTTTATTCTTTCTATTACCTTAGGGTATTTGAATTCTTGGAAGAATCACTTCGTTCCTAAAATATCTAAGAATCTGTTTTCGTTATCTATCTTTGCTTTTAGTGGGACGAGAAAGTTTTGGCCGATTATTGCCGAAAAGTCGTGATGGGGAAAATCTGTGATTTTCCATTATAGGGTGCCTTGGCAATTGAACTCTTGGGAAATGTTGTAGTGGTGCTATATTCTATCTTATTGATTCCGTTGAGGGTTTTGAAGTAACAACGGTTATTTAGTGGTAATTTAATGAATTATTCAGTCACGTCACTTTCTTTTATGATACTATCAGTGGATCCTGTATCTATTAGGCACCTGATTTGTCGTTTTCCTATTGTAACGATTATTATCGGGAGTCTTGAGACTGAGACAACATTGAAAAATGTATTTCTTGGGTTCTTTCCTCTACAGTGGCGATATGGCCATAATTTTGTTTGATGGATGTTTCTGAACTTGGTGTGTTGGTAAATTTACTTCGGTTTTCGGGCGAATTATTATTATAAGTGGTATAACCCCAATTGTTAGTGTTTTGGTAGTGATTCCTACCTGTAGTGTTGTTATTTGTACGGCCAATGTTATTTTTGTTTGCATTATTTGTTTGATTGCTTGTTTTATTAGTAGTATCCTGGTTACTATTGTCCGTATGTTTTCTTGGTTTTCTGTGTCTGTAGTCAATTGTTCCGTAATCGTTCAACAATTTGTTTTTAGTGAATTTTAAGATTATGTTTCGTAGTGTCTAGTGTCGTCTATTAGTGCTCTTATTGGCCCATCGATTTTTTCCATTAGAATGGCCACTAGGTCCCTATCTACGCATATTGGTGTGTATAATAGATTTTTCGTATCTTCTAATTCATATAATGTATTTATTTCGTTCTTACAGTTATGTTTAGTTATGCTAAATAATTCTCTTAAATTACTTACTTATACTGCTCGCAATGTATTGTAGATCTCGGCGAATGTTGTCTTTTGTCGAAAGTGGTTTCTTAGTTTCTGCTTGGCTTTGGCCCATGTCGTATGTTCTGACAGTTCCAGTGTTACGCCTGCTGCATCGCCTCTTAGCTTCTCGTTTAGGATGATGTTGAATCCGAATCCCTGAAGTTCTACATTTTCTCCACATAGTGACATTGCCTGATCTACGGATTTAATAAATGGCACCGAATAGTTTACTTTGTGCAGAGGTTGTATTGATCTGAACTGGCCTAAGATGTCTTTAGGTCCGAGTCCGAGTGCATTCATTGGTTGCGATTAATTTGTTTGTGGTTGATGTCCTGACATTTGTAGTAATTGAGTGTAATGATGTTGTAATTGGATAGAGTCGTGCTGTAGTTGCATTTGTTGCGCTTGTAGTGTCACTTTTTCTTCCAGCTCCTTGATTTTTTTTGTAATGGTGTTGTACTGTAGTGAGTCTGTATGTGTGGTGTATGTTCCAGTATTTCGATTTTGGTTTGAAGTTCTTCCATTTTTATTTATTTATTTTGTTTTGTAGTTTATTTATTAATTTTTATTTTTTATGTTCTGCTCCTTAATTGGTGGATTTGCTGTTTGACAGCAATCTTTCGTTCTTTGTTTGGCTGCAAGTAGTAATTTTTGTACAAAATCACGATTTCGCTGCGCTTTTGTAGATTTTTCCCTCCCCTCTTTTTCTTGGTTTTTGGGTGGGTTGTGGCTCTTCTTTGATGGTTTGCGGCTTCCTCTGTCTTTGTTTACACTCCTCGATATACAGGGGTTTCGGACCGGGATTTGGTGGTAGATTCTTCTTGTTTTTGAGGATATCTTCCCACTTCTTCAAGATATTTTTTTTTGTCTTTGTTTGTAGACATAGGTTAATTTTTGATGCGTTGTTATCTCCAAGTTGTTAGGGCGACCTTTGTGTTGCCAAATTATTTATTAGGTATTCTTAGGAGTACCGTTTTAATTCGGGGTTGTGGCCTGCGCTTTTCAATGCAATTTGTTAAGGCGAACTTCGGGTTGCCAAAATTGATTAGGTATTCTTAGGAGAACCATTTCTTGCGGCCTGCGCTTTTAAACGCAATTCGTTAAGGCGGCCTTCGGTCTGGTAAACTATTTGGATTTTTATCCTTCGTTTTGGAACGCAAATTATTAAGGCGATCTTCGGGTAGCCAAATTTGCTGGTTCCTTTCAAATTCTTTTTGAAGAATTTGCCGTCGACTGCGCCAATTAAGTATTCTTACGAATTTTTGTAATTAACATTTGACACCGAAACTCTTAGGAGATCGTAAGTGTGCTTTATTACTTAGATCCAAAAATTAGACTAATCTTAGCTTATGACATTGGTGGCTTATATAGGAATTTATATGCTGTTCAAGCATAAACGACGACAGAGAAGTCAACTCTTAGGTTGTTTATGCTTGTGCAACTTTGTTGCTTATTATTACAATTTTCATTGAGCAAGCATTTTCGTTGGAGGCGAAGTGTCCACTCATACCGTTCTTGCCTGTGCAACTTTGTTTACAAATAATCTTATTTCTCTTCACAACATTTTGAGTTGACTTGACTTGCGGTGGTGTGGTTCGTATTACAATGCGTAACTCGCACGCAACTAAGCGACTATGTAGGTACATTGGTATCACGTTACACCGCAAAGAAGACAGCGCAAATTTATGTCCACACACGTAACGGCAAGTTACTAGGTATATGTACTTGTGTGTTTGTAAATAAATACCGCAATGATTAGCAAATGTATTTGCATGTAAAGTAAAATAGAAAATTATATGCGTTAAGTAAATTGCATTGGCGAAATTGTCACTCTTTCACGCACGAAAATCACGTCGGGACACCAAAATATTGGGGCGAAGTGCTGCCACTTAACTGTCAAACAGTTTCTTATTCAATATAAATGTGTTTTATTTTCAGCACAATTTACTTTCTGACAATGGTTAAAATTATGTTAAATGAGTATTTTCTTTCAATTCACACGTGGAGTGCACCTTATACATTTATGTTTATTCATTTATAGTTATAAGAAGAAACCCCGTGGTTTGACTTCTTCCAGCAGGCGAGTGTGTAGAAACGTGCTGGTCACCACAATGCACATTATTACTAACAAATACTGATCTTTCCTTAACAGAGATTAACATCTTGTGTTTTTGATTTGACAACTTAGCTAGCTTATATAGGTAAAAATATGAAGGAAGAGTACAGACAGTGGTGAAGAGAAACAATAAAATGCTAAGAACGGGAAATGCAAATACAGGGTGTTACAATACAATATAAATTCTAAGGCTAGTGAGCCGAACATACCCAAAAAATGCCAAAACTATAGGGGCATACCATTACTCAATACTGGCTATAAGTTATTGACCAATATTATATATCAAAGAAAAAATGTCTACGTTGAAGAAATTATAGATGAGTATCAATGTGGCTTCAGAAGCGACAGATCAGAGGTAGACCAGAGGCTGCTGAACCAAATATTTGAGGAAGCTTTACGAACACTGGCTCTTCGTGGACTTTAAGCAAGCTTTCGATAGTGTAGATAGAAGACAAATACAATTCTGACTGCAAATGCTTGGTATTTCATTGAAATTGACAGAACTAGTTTACTGCACTTTAGACAACACGACCAGTAAGTACTGGCTCACGGCGAAGTATCTGAATCGTTCAGTGTATTATCCGGAGTGAAGCAAGGAGATGCTCTGTCTGCTCTAATATTCAATGTAATGCGTCATACAGTTATAAAGGAGATAAATTCAGATGAAATCGTCTTCAACAAAGAATTCGAAAAATTTACTTATGCAGATTTATTTATTTTTTTTTTATTTCCCAAAAGAAGAGTACATTGTCTAATATAGAAAAATAAATCGACTATTGTACTAATTAATATTTAGGACAAGTGGGTGAATTTCAATTTTACAATCAGTTTGTAAAGTCGTGTTGTAACAATACATGTATTTTAACAATAAATAAACAATTAAAGATAACCCCAATTAACAATTATTAATTGGAAGTAATGTGTTATGTGAGGTCCACTGGTCTCACCCTTTTTAGTCTACGTTGCCGAGTTAGTTCGTCTAGTGGTAATGTATTCACATCATCGTTCGAATGCTGGGAAAGTTTGGTTTGGTATTTTCTGCTTAAATTGATTATTTCCTCATCTACTGTCGCAATTCTTAGGTCTCGATGAAGGTCCGTGTTGGTGATATACCAGTGGGCTTTGGTGTTGGTGCGAATAATTTTTGATTGTTGCCTCTGGATTAACTTTATATTTGATTTTTTTGGCAACTCCCCATATTTCGACTCCATATATCCAAATTGGTTTAATAATTGTCTTATAGATTAGGAGCTCGTTTTCAAGTGAAATGTTTGTATTTGGGTTGAGCAGCCGGTGCAGTTGTCTTACTTTCATTTTGATTTGGTCACGCTTTTTATGTTTATGGTGTTTCCAGTTTAGTTTACTGTCAATGTATGATCCTAAGTACTTGGCTTCTTTTTGAATGGTTACCTCGTCTCCGTCAATATTTATATGGATTGGTGTGAATCTTGTCTTAGTAGTGTATATAACTTGTACTGTTTTGTTTTTGTTTATTTTAATATGCCACTTTCTAAGCCAGTCAAGTGTTTTATTAAAGTCTACTTGCAACATGGATGTTGCAGTATTTATGTTTTTATGAGTACTTAGGAGCATTGTGTCATCGGCGAAAGTTGCAATCATCGACGAATTGTGAGTAGGACATGGTAAGTCTGCTGTTTATAGGGTATATAATAAAGGTCCTAGCACACTTCCCTGTGGAACTCCTGAATTTATTTCTCTAAGGGTTGAGTATTCGTCTGAGTATTTAACTAAGAAGTATCTATCTACCTGTAATATATGATGTTGATAGATGTACTATGTTTTGAGGGAATATATTGTAAAGTGTTTCTTTGAGTCCTTTATGCCAAACCTTGTCAAAAGCTTTTTCCACGTCCAAGAAGAGTAAAATACAAAATTTATTATCCTCAATGTTATTTAGAATTTTGCGCGTAACTCTGTGCACTTGTTGTATCGTTGAGTGACTTCTTCGGAAACCAAATTGGTGATTTGGAATGATGTGCCTGCGTTCTATTATTGGCAATAGTCTACTTCTTAATATCTTTTCGAAGATTGTTGAGATTACAGGGAATAGACTGATTGGTCTATAAGACTCTGCTTTTGATGAGTCTTTGCCTGGTTTCGGAATGGCAATAATCTCAGCTACTTTCCAGACTCTCGGAAAATAGTTTAGTCTGAACATAGCGTTAAAGATGTTTCTTAGATATTCTATAGCTTTTACAGGTAGTTCTCTCAGGAGTTTCCCATTTATTATGTCATATCCACGCTACTTTTTTTCCTTTATGTCATTATTAATGCATTTTCTTATTTCTCCTATGGTGGTCTTTTCATTTTTTATATGTTCTGAACCTCTACTAATATCTGTGTTCAGCTGTGGCATTTTTTCAACCTCTTTAGTTGCTTTGTTGTACTGGCTTTTTGTGTCAGGAGATCTTGTGGTTGACCAGGATTTCCGTACTTTACATTTTTTATTTAATAGTCGTCGTAGTTGAGGTTGTGTGTAGAATGTCCAATTTTGCTGCTTATTTTTTGGTGTCGATTGTATGACTGCTTTCATAATGGTGTCATTCACGAATACTATCGCTGACTTGATGTCCTCATATGATTTAAGAGGGATGTCGGTCATTAAATTAATGTCAATGTATTCCTTATAAGTATTCCAGTCAGTTCTGTTGTTGTACAGCAGTCTGTTTGCATGTGTAGGCGACGTGCGAGACATATATTAATTCTATAGGGTTGTGGTCTGACGAGAGTTCGAATCGTGATAAGATTTTACATTTCCGAATGTCCAGGTCCTTTGTGATGAAAAAATCTATCAAGTCAGGCGTTTTATTAATGTCTGTTGGCCAATAAGTTGGTTCGCCGGTACTCAAGTGCTTAGAGTGTGTGAACTGCATAGCGTTGAGGAGATTTTTGCCTTTTTTGTTCGTTAGCCTCGATCCCCACATAGTGTGTTTCGCGTTGTAATCACCGGCTGCAATGAAGCGTTGAGGAAATTCTTATATTCTGTGTCTGTAATATTATGCTTTGGTGGGCTATATACAGCAGATATTATGAGTGGTTCTACGAAATCATTAATTTGAATGTTCGTCGCTTGTATGTAGTTATGCTGATATGGCTCAAGCTCGTCGTTCTTTATGCACTGCTTAATAATTATGGATGTTCCACCGTGCGCTGTGCCATCGGGGTGGTTTGTGGTATACACTTTGTACCCTCTAACTTGTATGAAGTGTTTGTTTGTGCAATATGTCTCCGAGATTAGGGCTATATCAATGCTGTTGTCATGAAGAAGTATTTGTAGTTCGTCAGTATGGTTTTTCATCCGTTTGCATTCCAAGTTATGATCCTTAATTTAGTTTCCATTTTGTTTGTCCATCTTCGTAATGAGAATTGTTATGACGTATATAATATTTGTGACTTGTTGAAACAATTGTTTCATCAGGTCTTTCATCTCAGTAATATCAGTTTTTATGTCAATGGGTCTACTTGTGTATTCATTGGTTGGATTCGTGAGTTGTTCTTTCTTATTCTTTTCGCCATTATTGTTGTCATTCTTAGCCTTAGCTACTTGAGCGTACGATAAACCGGTCTTAATTTTGTTTAAGTTTTGAGTCTCGATTGGATCTGCTGCTACTGTCTCAGCCGGAACTTGGTGGCCAGTTTCTCTAAGGGCTGGAAATCTTTTTATTTCTAGTGCCTTGTATATCTCACAACCTTTGTAGTTTGCAGTTTGTGCAGCACCGCACAATGCACATTTTATTTGACCATTGGCTTCAATTTTGCAGTCGATTGTTTTGTGTTTACCGGCGAATTTGACGCAGATCGGGTCTCTGGTGCAGAAATTTCTCGTGTGGCCGTATTTTTGACAATTTGAACATTGCGATATTATGCGTTTATGGTGTAGGGGCTCGAAAATGATTGTCGTGCAGAACAGTGTGGTTATGTTATAAATATCTTTGTTGTTTTTATTGTTTTTCAATTCAATGAAGAATAATGGAAGCGGTTTGTTCGTGACTTTTTGTTGTGCATTATGGATGTTTATGATTTCATGCCCTAGGTCGAGAAGTTCATTTTTTATTTCGTTAATGTCAGTGGCGTGGTGCATATTCCTGAGCACTACTTTAAATCCACGATCTTCCTTCGGTTTGAACGTGTAGTATTTCGTTCTGTGCTCTTGCAGCATCTTAATAACTGTGGAGTAACTGTTAGAATCTTTTGTTTGTATACGCACCTCATTATTCTGCAGCGTTTTTAAAATGTAATTATGTTTAATTACATTTTTTAGAGCATTGGTAGGAACGCAAATTTGTTCGACGTCCTGAACATAGATTGGTGGTGGATTAACTGATTTGAAATTTTTTGTGCTGGCAAATTTGTTGCAGCGGAAACACTTTCCGCACCACTGTTCGCTTGATTGTCATCGTCTTCAGAGAAGAGAGCGAACCTATTGGTTGTGATTGGTGCCCTTAGCCAGTATTGTTGCAGTATTGTTTGCGTCCCGTTACATTGTTTATTTCTCTTGTTTTTGCTTGTGTTATTTTGTTCAGCACTGTTATTGGGAGATTGTTTGCTCCTATTTCTCTTTAGGCTGGACTCTTGAGTGTTGGCGTTGTTTATGTTTTGTGTATCGTACTGCTTATTTGATGTTGTTGTTGTTGTACTTACTGTGGATATAGAGGGAATAGATGATACAGCTGATCGTGTTGCTATGGTGGTTGTTATAGTTGTTGTTGCTGTTGTTGTGAACACTCCAACAGAGGCCAGAGCGAGAGTTGTTTTAGTACTTGATGTAGTTGTTGTTGGTGGAAAAGAGGAGAGCGCCATCGTTGGTGAAGCACATTGTGCACTCCACGGCAGAGGCTACATTTTACCGGTGGCCATAGAGCTCTTGATAGTTAGTTGTGCGGTAGAGCGAGAGGCTGCGTTTGCCTGTATTGATGATGCGTTTTCACTTTGTGGGTGTGAAATTGTTTGCTGTATTGCGGGAGAGCATGAACGCTCTCTCTCCAAATTAGCGGGAAGTGAAGCCTGGGTAGATTCTCTGTTGTCGTTGTTGATGATGCAGTTGTTTGAACCGTTGGGTGATGAGATAAGATATGCGTTGTTGTTTTTTGTGTTAACAGCTATTTGAACGTGGGGTACGCTCATGTTGTTCTTTGCTGGCTGATTTTGATTTTGCATGCTTCGCGCATTCGCGGGACTGCGTTCAACATGCATTTCTGAGTCCAGAACAGCCTTGACTCTTTGTTTCAGTAGTTGTTGTTTTACCTTTCGTTTAGTTAAATTTGGAGTGCGAGACTAGATGACAAATCGGCTTAACACTTCGAATTCAGTTGATCGAACGAATTAGCTTGAAAAGGAATTTCTGTATATCACCTTTCTTTGTTTGTTTTATTTGCCGTCACACATTTTTATTATGACTGTATCGATATTGTTGTGAGAATGATAGCGAAAAAGGAACATGTATAGGTTTGGCGCGATTTTTTAATGAATGAGGAACATGATTTTTGTTATTGCAATTCCCGCCACCTACTTGTATTGGTTTTGGTGGGACTTTTAATGAATAAAATACATTATTCGTTTGGGCTGTTAGAAATAAAGAAATAAATAACTCATTAAATAACGAAAATTGATTTAAAATGCATATTTTGCGCTAGGTATGTTAAAAAATCGAAGTTGAATACAGCTCATTCTACCTTTACTACCAGGCAAACAGAAAAAACAGCAAGAAACTGAAAGTGTCCCATGTCAAAATGAAATCAAACCAGCTCCGCATTGCGAATATCAGGAAAGACAAAGAAATACATTTTGCCTTTGACCACGCAACAACAAAGCGTGTGACATTTGTTTTATTTTCTTATTTTCCGAACATAAGGGAAGACAAAGAAAAAAGATATGCCTGCGTATATGAATATACCTTTTGCTTGCACGCAAATTTTAAGTCAACAACGAAACACGCGCTCGGGGCCTGACCTCTGATACATTTGGTACGACAAGCGAAAATTGACTTGTTGGCGACGATGTGAAGTGGGGTGCGTGCGAGAATAAAAAGTTCTCTATTTTGATCCTCTTCTATGCCCTTGGTGCGAGTTAGCAACTGTGTTTTTGTCTACTGCCATCGCCAACTTGTTGACAAGGAAAGAAGTCGTGAAGTGTGAATTGAGGTGTGTGCGGGAATAAAAATTGAATTGGCTGGACTCAAGAAGTTGAAATTAAAAATCAAATGCGATCCAATGTTTGAGTGTGTTGTGTAGGTATGGTGCGTGTATGTATTTGTGTTGGTTTTCTTTGTCACTCTTGAGTGCGAAATGTGATAAGTTTGAGTGTATTGTGTAGATATAGTGCGTGTACAGGACTGTATTTGTTTCTTATTGTGTGTATCACCCGGAATATTTTTGTATGATTTTGTTTTATGATCATGCTATCTTTCTTTGCTGGCCGCCTGGTATTTTCATTTCCTTCATATAAATGAATATAGCCAAAATACAAGGCAGCTATGGCTCGATTTCGTTTGTTAAAGAACGATTTCATAAATTAAAAAAAACTCCACACAATTTCTGAATATTCTCGAAAACCATACAAATGAAGAACTTCCAAAAAAATCAAAGAAAGAGGACAGTGTCTCTGATTTTTGTTTTTATTATGTCTTTCTTGTGTATTTATTTTCTTTCTTGCACATATGTTCCTGTAAGGAAGTGCTGAATATAAGAATGTCGTCCATGTAGACAACGCAGATTTTGTTTATATAGTCCTTCAGGACTCTATTCATCAATCTTTGAAAGGTTGATGGTGCGTTTTTAAGTCCGAACGGCATACGAATGGATTCGGGGTGTCCATTTGGGGTGGAGAACGCTCTTTTCGTTCTATCTTCGGCTCTTACTGGAATTTGATGAATGCCTTTGGCGAGGTCGAGAGTGGTAAAGTATTGTGCTTTTCCCCATTTATCCAATAGTGAATTTAGATTCGGGATTGGGTATTTGTCGTTGATCGTAAATTCATTTAATTTACGATAATCGATTACGATTCTGTATTTTTTGGTGCCAGAATTATAGAGTTTTTTTCCTACGACCCACAGTGGGCTGTTGTAAGGGGAGGTGCTTTCTATTATTATAATTATTTTCAGCATTTCGTTTGTTTGTCGTTCAATTTCTTCTTCGTATATTTGAGGGTACCTGTATATTTTTGAGTACAAGGTTTTATAATTTGTTGTTATGATTTCGTGGTGCACCTTGTTTGTAGCTGATAGAATATCACCGTCTTTAAAGAAAAGGTCACTGTATTTATTTAACGGGTTTGCGATGTTACTGGATTCTTCTTCGTTCAAAACTGATTTATTTATTCCTCTTGCAGTGATTCTTGGAAATTTATTCTTTCTATTACCTTAGGGTATTTGAATTCTTGGAAGAATAACTTCGTTCCTAAAATATCTAAGAATCTGTTTTCGTTATCTATCTTTGCTTTTAGTGGGACGAGAAAGCTTTGGCCGATTATTGCCGAAAAGTCGTGATGGGGAAAATTTGTGATTTTCCATTATAGGGTGCCTTGGCAATTGAACTCTTGGGAAATGTTGTGGTGGTGCTATATTCTATCTTATTGATTCCGTTGAGGGTTTTGAAGTAACAACGGTTATTTAGTGGTAATTTAATGAATTATTCAGTCACGTCACTTTCTTTTATGATACTAGGAGTGGATCCTGTATCTATTAGGCACCTGATTTGTCGTTTTCCTATTGTAATGATTATTATCGGGAGTCTTGAGACTGAGACAACATTGAAAAATGTATTTCTTGGGTTCTTTCCTCTACAGTGGCGATATGGCCATAATTTTGTTTGATGGATGTTTCTGAACTTGGTGTGTTGGTAAATTTACTTCGGTTTTCGGGCGAATAATTATTATAAGTGGTATAACCCCTGTTGTTAGTGTTTTGGTAGTGATTCCTACCTGTAGTGTTGTTATTTGTACGGCCATTGTTATTTTTGTTTGCATTATTTGTTTGATTGCTTGTTTTATTAGTAGTATTCTGGTTACTATTGTTCGTATGTTTTCTTGGTTTTCTGTGTCTGTAGTCAATTGTTCCGTAATCGTTCAACAATTTGTTTTTAGTGAATTTTAAGATTATGTTTCGTAGTGTCATAGTGTCGTCTATTAGTGCTCTTATTGGCCCATCGATTTTTTCCATTAGAATGGCCACTAGGTCCCTATCTACGCATATTGGTGTGTATAATAGATTTTTCGTATCTTCTAATTCATATAATGTATTTATTTCGTTCTTACAGTGTTCAGTTATGCTAAATAATTCCCTTAAATTACTTACTTATACTGCTCGCAATGTATTGTAGATCTCGGCGAATGTTGTCTTTGGTCGAAAGTGGTTTCTTAGTTTCTGCTTGGCTTTGGCCCATGTCGTATGTTCTGACAGTTCCAGTGTTACACCTGCTGCATCGCCTCTTAGCTTCTCGTTTAGGATGATGTTGATGTTGGTTGATGTCCTGACATTTGTAGTAATTGAGTGTAATGATGTTGTAATTGGATAGAGTCGTGGTGTAGTTGCATTTGTTGCGCTTGTAGTGTCACTTTTTCTTCCAGCTCCTTGATTTTTTTTTGTAATGATGTTGCACTGTAGTGAGTCTGTATGTGTAGTGTATGTTCCAGTATTTCGATTTTGGTTTGAAGTTCTTCCATTTTTATTTATTTATTTTGTTTTGTAGTTTATTTATTAATTTTTATTTTTTATGTTCTGCCCCTTACTTGGTGGATTTGCTGTTTGACAGCAATCTTTCGTTCTTTGTTTGGCTGCAAGTAGTAATTTTTGTACAAAATCACGATTTCGTTGCGTTTTTGTAGATTTTCCGCTACCCTCTTTTTCTTGGTTTTTGGGTGGGTTGTGACTCTTCTTTGATGGTTTGCGGCTTCCTCTGTCTTTGTTTATACTCCTCGATAGACAGTGGTTTCGGGCCGGGATTTGGTGGTAGATTCTTCTTGTTTTTGAGGATATCTTCCCACTTCTTCAAGATATTTTTTTTTGTTTTCGTTTGTAGACATAGGTTAATTTTTGATGCGTTGTTATCTCCAAGTTGTTAGGGCGACCTTTGTGTTGCCAAATTATTTATTAGGTATTCTTAGGAGTACTCTTCAAGATATTTTTTTTTGTTTTCGTTTGTAGACATAGGTTAATTTTTGATGCGTTGTTATCTCCAAGTTGTTAGGGCGACCTTTGTGTTGCCAAATTATTTATTAGGTATTCTTAGGAGTACTCTTTTAATTCGGGGTTGTAGCCTGCGCTTTTCAATTCAATTTGTTAAGGCGACCTTCGGGTTGCCAAAATTGACTAGGTATTCTTAGGAGTACCCTTTTCTGTGGCCTGCGCTTTTCAACGCAAATTGATAAGGCGACCTTCGGGTTGCCAGAATTGATTAGATATTCTTAGGAGTACCCTTTTCTGTGGCCTGCGCTTTTCAACTCAATTTGTTAAGGCGATCTTCGGGTTGTCAAAATTGATTAGGTATTCTTAGGAGAACCATTTTGTTGCGGCCTGCGCTTTTAAATGCAATTCGTTAAGGCGGCCTTCGGTCTGGTAAACTATTTGGATTTTTATCCTTCGTTTTGGAACGCAAATTATTAAGGCGATCTTCGGGTAGCCAAATTTGTTGGTTCCTTTCAAATTCTTTTTGAAGAATTTTTTTTTTTACGAATTTTTGTAATTAAAATTTGACACCGAAACTCGTAGGAGATCGTAAGTGTGCTTTATTACTTAGATCCAAAAATTAGACTAATCTTAGCTTATGACATTGGTGGCTTATATAGAAATTTATATATATTTATTATAAGCATAAACGATGACAGAGAAGTCGACTCTTAGGTTGTTTATGCTTGTGCAACTTTGTTGCTTATTATTACAATTTTCATTGAGCAAGCATTTTCGTTAGAGGCGAAGTGTCCACTCATACCGTTCATGCCTGTGCAACTTTGTTTACAAATAATCTTATTTCTCTTCACAACATTTTGAGTTGAGCAAGCATATCCGTTAGTAGTGAAGTGTTCGTCCCCATCGTTCATGCTTGTGCAGTTTTGTTTACTTAGTATTTTTATTTATTATTTGTTAAATATTTCTGGACGATTATGCTGACTTCGTCTGTTCCAGCATAATGGTTCAGAGTTGTTGAAGAACATTGACTTGCGGTGGTGTGGTTCGTATTACAATACGTAACTCGCACGCAACTGAAGCGACTATGTAGGTACATTGGTATCACGTTACACCGCAAAGAAGACAGCGCAAATTTTTGTCCACACACGTAACGGCAAGTTACTAGGTATATGTACTTGTGTGTTTGTAAATAAATACAGCAATGATTAGCAAATGTATTTGCATGTAAAGTAAAATAGAAAATTATATGCGTTAAGTAAATTGCATTGGCGAAATTGACACTCTTTCACGCACGAAAATCACGTCGGGACACCAAAATATTGGGGCGAAGTGCTGCCACTTAACTGTCAAACAGTTTCTTATTCAATATAAATGTGTTTTATTTTCAGCACAATTCACTTTCTGACAATGGTTAAAATTATGTTAAATGAGTATTTTCTTTCAATTCACACGTGGAGTGCACCTTATACATTTATGTTTATTCATTTATAGTTATAAGAAGAAACCCCGTGGTTTGACTTCTTCCAGCAGGCGAGTGTGTAGAAACGTGCTGGTCACCACAATGCACATTATTACTAACAAATACTGATCTTTCCTTAACCGATGATTAACATCTTGTGTTTTTGATTTGACAACTTAGCTAGCTTATATAGGTAAAAATATGAAGGAAGAGTACAGACAGGGGTGAAGAGAAACAATAAAATGCTAAGAACGGGAAATGCAAATACAGGGTGTTACAAAACAATATTAATTCTAAGGCTAGTGAGCCGAACATACACAAAAAATGCCAAAACTATAGGGGCATACCATTACTCAATACTGGCTATAAGTTATTGACCAATATTATATATCAAAGAAAAAATGTCTACGTTGAAGAAATTATAGATGAGTATCAATGTGGCTTCAGAAGCGACAGATCAGAGGTAGACCTGATCTGCTGAACCAAATATTTAGGAAGTTTTACGAACACTGGCTCTTCGTGGACTTTAAGCAAGCTTTCGATAGTGTAGATAGAAGACAAATACAATTCTGTCTGCAAATGCTTGGTATTTCATTGAAATTGATAGAACTAGTTTACTGCACTTTAGACAACACGACCAGTAAGTACTGGCTCACGGCGAAGTATCTGAAACGTACAGTGTATTATCCGGAGTGAAGCAAGGAGATACTCTGTCTGCTCTAATATTCAATGTAATGCGTCATACAGTTATAAAGGAGATAAATTCAGATGAAATCGTCTTCAACAAAGAATTCGAAAAATTTACTTATGCAGATTTATTTATTTGTTTTTTATTTCCCAAAAGAAGAGTACATTGTCTAATATAGAAAAATAAATCGACTATTGTACTAATTAATATTTAGGACAAGTGGGTGAATTTCAATTTTACAATCAGTTTGTAAAGTCGTGTTGTGAGTGGGACATGGTATGTCTGCTGTTTATAGGGTTTATAATAAAGGTCCTAGCACACTTCCCAGTGGAACTCCTGAATTTATTTATGCCAAACCTTGTCAAAAGCGTTTCCACGTCCAAGAAGAGTCAAATACAAAATTTATTATCCTCAATGTTATTTAGAATTTTGTGCGTAACTCTGTGCACTTGTTGTATCGTTGAGTGACTTCTTCGGAAACCAAATTGGTGATTTGGAATGATGTGCCTGCGTTCTATTATTGGCAATAGTCTACTTCTTAATATCTTTTCGAAGATTGTTGAGATTACAGGGAGTAGACTGATTGGTCTATAAAACTCTGCTTTTGATGCGTCTTTGCCTGGTTTAGGAATGGAAATAATCTCAGCTACTTTCCAGACTCTCGGAAAATAGTTTAGTCTGAACATAGCGTTAAAGATGTTTCTTAGATATTCTATAGCAGGTAGTTCTCTCAGGAGTTTCCCATTTATTATGTCATATCCACGCTACTTTTTTTCCTTTATGTCATTATTAATGCATTTTCTTATTTCTCCTATGGTGGTCTTTTCATTTTTTATATGTTCTGAACCTCTACTAATATCTGTGTTCAGCTGTGGCATTTTTTCAACCTCTTTAGTTGCTTTGTTGTACTGGCTTTTTGTGTCAGGAGATCTTGTGGTTGACCAGGATTTCCGTACTTTACATTTTTTATTTAATAGTCGTCGTAGTTGAGGTTGTGTGTAGAATGTCCAATTTTGCTGCTTATTTTTTGGTGTCGATTGTATGACTGCTTTCATAATGGTGTCATTCACGAATACTATCTCTGACTCGATGTCCTCATATGATTTAAGAGGGATGTCGGTCATTAAATTAATGTCAATGTATTCCTTATAAGTATTCCAGTCACTTCTGTTGTTGTACAGAAGTCTGTTTGCATGTGTAGGCGACGTGCGAGACATATATTAATTCTATAGGGTTGTGGTCTGACGAGAGTTCGAATCGTGATAAGATTTTACATTTCCGAATGTCCAGGTCCTTTGTGATGAAAAAATCTATCAAGTCAGGCGTTTTATTAATGTCTGTTGGCCAATAAGTTGGTTCGCCTGTACTCAAGTGCTTAGAGTGTGTGAACTGCATAGCGTTGAGGAGATTTTTGCCTTTTTTGTTCGTTAGCCTCGATCCCCACATAGTGTGTTTCGCGTTGTAATCACCGGCTGCAATGAAGCGTTGAGGAAATTCTTATATTCTGTGTCTGTAATATTATGCTTTGGTGGGCTATATACAGCAGATATTATGAGTGGTTCTACGAGATCATTAATTTGAATGTTCGTCGCTTGTATGTAGTTATGCTGATATGGCTCAAGCTCGTCGTTCTTTATGCACTGCTTAATAATTATGGATGTTCCACCGTGCGCTGTGCCATCGGGGTGGTTTGTGGTATACACTTTGTACCCTCTAACTTGTATGAAGTGTTTGTTTGTGCAATATGTCTCCGAGATTAGGGCTATATCAATGCTGTTGTCATGAAGAAGTATTTGTAGTTCGTCAGTATGGTTTTTCATCCGTTTGCATTCCAAGCTATGATCCTTAATTTAGTTTCCATTTTGTTTGTCCATCTTCGATATGAGAATTGTTATGACGTTTATAATATTTGTGACTTGTTGAAACAATTGTTTCATCAGGTCTTTCATATCAGTAATATCAGTTTTTATGTCAATGGGTCTACTTATGTATTCATTGGTTGGATTCGTGAGTTGTTCCTTCTTATTCTTTTCGCCATTATTGTTGTCATTCTTATCCTTAGCTACTTGAGCGTACAATAAACCGGTCTTAATTTTGTTCATTCGCAAGTGCACTGTCAAGTCGACTAGTCGTCTCCTTTCGCTTTCCGAATTTAACAACACAAAAAACTAAATCAAGAGACAAGATAATCAATTGTTCTTATCTCAAAATGCCTGTTGAACGCAGTCCCCCGACTGCGGGCAGCTCGCAAAAACAAAATCATCCATCAAGGAACAGCATGAGCGTACCCCACGCTCAAACAGCTGTCCGCATAAATAACAACAACGAATACCTTGGTACATCAACAAGCGGTTCAAACAACAGCATCAACATCAGTGACTCACACCAAGCCTCACTTCCCGTTAATTTCGAGAGAGCGCGTTCTTGCTCTCCCGCAATACAACAAACAGCTACACACTCACAAAGAGAAAACAATAACGGATCATCAATCCAAACAAACGCAGCCTCTCACTCTACCGCACAACTAACTATCAAAAGCTCTATGGCCACCGGTAAAATGCAGCCTCTGCCGTGGAGTGCACAATGTGCTTCACCAACGACGCAACTCTCCTGTTTTCCACCAACAACAACGCTCGCTCTGGCTTCTGTTGGAGTGTTCACAACAGCAACAACAACTATAACAACCACCATAGCAACACGATCAGCTGTATCATCTGTTCCCTCTATATCCACAGTAAGTACAACAACAACAACATCAAATAAGCAATACGATACACAAAACATAAACAACGCCAACCCTCAAGAGTCCAGCCTAAAGAGAATTAGGAGCAAACAATCTCCCAATAACAGTGCTGAACAAAACAACACAAGCAAAAACAAGAGAAATAAACAATGTAACGGAACGCAAACAATACTGCAACAATACTGGCTAAGCGCACCAATCACAACCAACAGGTTCGCTCTCTTCTCTGAAGACGATGACAATCAAGCGAACAGTGGTGCGGAAAGTGTTTCCTCTGCAACAAATTTGCCAGCACAAAAAATTTCAAATCAGTTAATCCACCACCAATCTATGTTCAGGACGTCGAACAAATTTGCGTTCCTAGCAATGCTCTAAAAAATGTAATTAAACATAATTACATTTTAAAAACGCTGCAGAATAATGAGGTGCGTATACAAACAAAAGATTCTAACAGTTACTCCACAGTTATTAAGATGCTGCAAGACCACAGAACGAAATACTACACGTTCAAACCGAAGGAAGATCGTGGATTTAAAGTAGTGCTCAGGAATATGCACCACGCCACTGACATTAACGAAATAAAAAATGAACTACTCGACCTAGGGCATGAAGTCATAAACATCCATAATGCACAACAAAAAGTCACGAACAAACCGCTTCCTAATGGAACATAACCACACTGCTCTCCACGAAAATCATTTTCGAGCCCCCATACCATAAACGCATAATATCGCAATGCTCAAATTATCAAAAATACGGCCACACGAGAAATTTCTGCACCAGAGACCCGATCTGTGTCAAATTCGCCGGTAAACACAAAACAATCGATTGCAAAATTGAAGCCAATGGTCAAATAAAATGTGCATTGTGGGGTGCTGCACACACTGCAAACTACAAAGGTTGTGAGATATACAATGCACTAAAAATAAAAAGATTTCCAGCCCTTAGAGAAACTGGCCATCAAGTTCCGGCTAAGACAGTAGCAGCAGCTCCAATCGAGACTCAAAACTTGAACAAAATTTTTTTTTTATTATTTTTTTTTATTTCCCATATGTCGTGTACATATGTCTTTATTTTTTATTAAGACTATTAGTACATGGTTTAAAAGTTATTTCAGGGTTGTAACTAATTTATGTGAGCAGATCACAAAAGTTTTTTATTTTTGTAAGGATGTAGGGGAAAAAAATCAAAATAGTAACAAAAATAATATTAATTTAAATTAAATTAATACAATTATAGAGCAAAATATAGTAAAGTAAACATAAATGTAATAACAATATAAAATACAAAAATAAACACATTAAACAAAAACAAAGAAAAAAAAAAGTGATATTGAGATATATATGTATATAGTTTCGAATTTATTCAACCAGATCCACTGGCCTTGTCCTCTGTAACCTGCGTCTGCATTGTAGTTCATGTATTGGTAGTAGGTTGACACCAACATTTGGGTGTTGGGTAAGCTTGGTCTGGTAGATACGACTTATTTTTGTAATCTCCTCTGTTACTGTTGGAATATTAAGATCACGATGCAGATCATTGTTAGTTATATACCACCCAGCCTTGATGATCATGCGAATTATTTTTGATTGTTGTCTTTGTATTATGTCTGTATTTGATTTTTTGGCCGTTCCCCAGATTTGTGCTCCGTACGTCCAGATTGGTCTTATAATGGCTTTGTAGATCAGTATTTTGTTTTCTAATGTTAACTTTGATTTGAGCAGCCAATATAATTGACTAATCCTCAGCTTGATTTGATCCCGTTTTTTAAGTATATGGTATTTCCAGTTGAGTTTGTTGTCAATATATAATCCTAGGTATTTGACTACATTTTCAATTTTTACGTCAGCTCCGTCAATCGTTATACGAGGTGGTGTGAATTTAGTTTTAGTTGTATATATAACATGTACTGTTTTGGTATTATTTACTTTTATTTGCCACTTTTCAAACCACCTTAGTATCCACCGTAGTATCCAGATGCTGTTGTCGTTTGGATGTTGCTATGTTTACTTGTCTATGTGCGCTAAGTATTATAGTGTCATCAGCAAATGTGGCTATCATTGAAGCGTCGTCATTTGGTGTTGGTATGTCCGCTGTAAAGATAGTGTATAATAACGGTCCTAGTACACTTCCTTGTGGTACGCCTGTTTTGATTTTTCTTAATGTGGAATATTCATCTGAGTACTTAACGAAAAAATGTCTTTCTGTGATATAGTGTACTAATATCTGTAGTACGTTATGCGGGAATATATTGCGCAATTTTCTGATTAGTCCTTTGTGCCAAACTTTGTCGAATGCCTTTTCTACATCTAGAAAAACTCCTATACAGAACTTTTTGTTGTCAAGATCGTTTAAAATTTTATTAGTCACACGATGGATTTGTTGTATGGTCGAGTGTTTTCGTCGAAAGCCAAATTGGTGGTCAGGTATTATATGTTTGCGTTCTATAATAGGTAACAGTCGCTGGCACAGGAGCTTCTCGAATATTCTTGACAGCACTGGAAGTAAGCTAATTGGTATATATGATGCTGGATTATATACGTCTTTACCAAGTTTTGGAATTGCAATGACTTCAGCCACTTTCCATACTTTAGGAAAGTAATTTAGTCGAATTATCGCGTTGAAAATATTACGTATGTATACCACTGCTTGAGGTGGTAGCTCCCTTAAAAGTTTTCCGTCAATTTTGTCATACCCGGGTGCTTTTTTGGGCTTTATGTCGTGCTGTATACATTTGAGTATTTCATTTGTGCATATTTTTTTTAGGCGAGTTGGCTGGGGAGTGACTGTCGAGTTTATATGACAGTCATCTTCGTTGATAGTTTCATCAGCAAATATTTTTTCATAATAATTCGCTAGAACTGTCGCCTTGTCTAGGTTCGTTACTGCCCATGATCCATTGTCCATTTTTATAGGTGCCTGGTGTATTGTTTTATTTGTCAGTTTTTTTGTAGGTTTCCACAGGGAGTAGTCGGTAAAGCTTGTCGGAGTTAGCCTCTGTAAATACTTCGTGATTTCATAATTTTTTTGATTTTGGAGATATTTTTTAATTTCTTTAGTTGCCTTGTTATATTTATTTTTCGTCTCGGGGAATCTGCAAATGGTCCATGCTTTTTTCAGTTTTCGTTTTGTGCATATCAATTTGCGAAGCGTACTGGGTGTGTATCGCTTTGCATGGTGTATTACCTTGTCCGGAGTTGCTTGCAATACTGCCTTCTCAATGGTATCGTTTAGTTGGACTATAGCTGATTCTACGTATTCAGTGTAATGCTTGTATTTAAGTTTGTGTTAATGTAGTCTCGATAGGTATCCCAGTCAGTTTTGTTGTTGTGCCATAGTTTGGACTTGGTTGTGTTCACTTCAGTTGAATTAAGTTCGAGTAGTATAGGTGTATGGTCTGACGATAGTTCCAGTCTTGATGTTATGACACATTTATTTAAGTCTATGTTTTTGAGTATATAAAAGTCAATGAGGTCTGGCTTTTTATTTTTGTCTGTTGACCAATACGTGGGTTCGCCAGTACTAAGATGTTTAGCTTTTGCTAACAGCAGTGCACCCTGTAGGTTTTTACCTTTCTTGTTTGATATTCTGGAGCCCCAGTCTGTATGCTTCGCATTGTAGTCGCCTGCAGCTATAAAACGGTGTCCGAGAGTTTTTAAGAAGTCAAGGTATTGCGACTGTGAGATATTGTGCTTTGGTGGGCTGTACACGGCTGTTATTCTTAGTGGTCCGGATGAGTCGAAGATTTGTATGCTTGTCGACTGGATATAGGTTTCTTGGAATGGAAGCAGTACGTTATGTTTAATGTTTTGTTTAATAATGATAGCAGTCCCACCGTGTCCTGTACCGTCGGGATGGCATGTGTGGTACATCTTGTATCCACTTATGTTCATGTGCTGGCTACTTGTATAGTGTGTTTCCGATATCAAAGCAATGTCAATGTAGTTGTTGTGTAGGAGAAGCTGTAATTCATTCAGGTGATTTTTTAATCCGTTTGCATTCCAAGTTAAAATTTTTATTTTAGTGTCCATTCTTGTTGTCGAGTTTTGTCAATAGTACTGTTATGATGTTCATTATATTACTCATTTGTTGCGCTAGTTGTTTTATTATATCTTTTATTTCCGCTAAATCTTTTGAAAATTCAGTCTTTTTTTCTGTGTTTTCACTAGTCTCGTTTTTGTTGGATTCGTTTTTGTTGCTTTCGTTTTTGTTGTGTTCCTCATCTTTTTGTTGAGGTTGTAACTGGTTTGTGGGGTTTCTACGATTACTGGCTGCTGTTTGGGCGTACGTTATTCCAATTTTGACTTTGTTTGATGTCTGTTCTACTACCTGATGGTCATCTTTTTTATCGTCTTTCTCTTTTAGTGAGGGAAATCTTTTAATTTTTAGATGTTTGTATACGTCACATCCCTTATAGTTGGCTGTGTGTGAGCCGCCACAAAGAGCGCATTTAATTTGATCTGCACTTATTAGTTTGCAGTCAATAGTTTTGTGCTTGCCAGCGCATTTCACGCAGATCGGGTCTTTGGTGCAGAAATTTCGTGTATGACCATATTTTTGGCAGTTTGAGCACTGGGCTACCGTGCGTTTGTGGTGTGGTGGCTCAAATATGACTTTGGTACATAGGAGTGTTGTAATATTAAAGATTTCGCTATTATTTGCTTTGGCTTTTAGGTCAATGAAAAATAGCGGCAGTGGTTTCTTTGTCAGTTTTTGTTGTACGTTGTGTATATTAATAACGTCGTGGCCTAGTTCCGATAGCTCGTTCTTAAGTTCGTCAAGGTCAGTGGCGTAGTGCATATTCCTAAGTACTGTTTTGAATCCCCGCTCCTCTTTCGGCTTAAAGGTGTAGTATTTAGTTTTGTTTTCCCTGAGCATCTTAACCACCGCCGAGTAGTTCGACGAGTCATTTGTCTGTACGCATACTTCGTTGTTTTTAAGTGTTTTTAAAATGTAGTTTTGTTGTATTATGTTTTTCAGAGCTTTGTTTAGTACGTTAATTTGTTCTACGTCCTGTACGTATATTGGTGGTGGCTTGTGAATTTTAGTAGGTGGTCGAGATTGATTTGGCGCATTAGAATTTGCTTCTGTACCACTGCCGTCTTCAGCCGTTTCGTCTGGTGAGAGGAGTTCGAACCTGTTATTAGTGTTAGGCGCGCTCAGCTAGTATTTTTGCAGTGTTGTTTGTGTTGTCGTTAGTGTTTGAGTTTTTTTCCTACTTTTTTTACTATTGCTATTTTGTTCGTAAGTGTTGTTGGGAGAGAGCTTACTACGGTTGCGTTTTATTTTTGACCCTTGTTGGTTTTGATTGGTTGAAGTTTGTACTTGCGTGTTTGATGACTTTTCTCTGATCAATGTTGTTGCCGAAGAGAGGGAGCAAATTGGCATTGTAGCTGAGAAAGATGACGTGGTGGTTGCTGTAATTAGTGAGATAGCAGCTGATGTCTGTGTTGTTGTTGTTGTTGTTGGTTGGAACGAGGAGAGTGGCGTCGTTGGTGAAGCACATTGTGCACTCCACGGCAGAGGCTGCATACTACCTGCTTCCATGGAACAGCTGACAGTTAGTTGAGTGGTAGAGCGAGAGGCTGCTTTTGTTGGGATTGATGATCCGTTATTGTTTTCTCTTTGGGAGTGTGTAGCTGTTTGTTGTATTGCGGGAGAGCAAGAACGCGCTCTCTCGAAATTAACGGGAAGTGAGGCTTGGTGTGAGTCACTGATGTTGATGCTGTTGTTTGAACCGCTTGTTGATGTACCAAGGTATTCGTTGTTGTTATTTATGCGGACAGCTGTTTGAGCGTGGGGTACGCTCATGCTGTTCCTTGATGGATGATTTTGTTTTTGCGAGCTGCCCGCAGTCGGGGGACTGCGTTCAACAGGCATTTTGAGATAAGAACAATTGATTATCTTGTCTCTTGATTTAGTTTTTTGTGTTGTTAAATTCGGAAAGCGAAAGGAGACGACTAGTCGACCTGACAGTGCACTTGCGAATGAACAAAATTAAGACCGGTTTATTGTACGCTCAAGTAGCTAAGGATAAGAATGACAACAATAATGGCGAAAAGAATAAGAAGGAACAACTCACGAATCCAACCAATGAATGCATAAGTAGACCCATTGACATAAAAACTGATATTACTGATATGAAAGACCTGATGAAACAATTGTTTCAACAAGTCACAAATATTATAAACGTCATAACAATTCTCATATCGAAGATGGACAAACAAAATGGAAACTAAATTAAGGATCATAACTTGGAATGCAAACGGATGAAAAACCATACTGACGAACTACAAATACTTCTTCATGACAACAGCATTGATATAGCCCTAATCTCGGAGACATATTGCACAAACAAACACTTCATACAAGTTAGAGGGTACAAAGTGTATACCACAAACCACCCCGATGGCACAGCGCACGGTGGAACATCCATAATTATTAAGCAGTGCATAAAGAACGACGAGCTTGAGCCATATCAGCATAACTACATACAAGCGACGAACATTCAAATTAATGATTTCGTAGAACCACTCATAATATCTGCTGTATATAGCCCACCAAAGCATAATATTACAGACACAGAATATAAGAATTTCCTCAACGCTTCATTGCAGCCGGTGATTACAACGCGAAACACACTATGTGGGGATCGAGGCTAACGAACAAAAAAGGCAAAAATCTCCTCAACGCTATGCAGTTCACACACTCTAAGCACTTGAGTACCGGCGAACCAACTTATTGGCCAACAGACATTAATAAAACGCCTGACTTGATAGATTTTTTCATCACAAAGGACCTGGACATTCGGAAATGTAAAATCTTATCACGATTCGAACTCTCGTCAGACCACAACCCTATAGAATTAATATATGTCTCGCACGTCGCCTACACATGCAAACAGACTGCTGTACAACAACAGAACTGACTGGAATACTTATAAGGAATACATTGACATTAATTTAATGACCGACATCCCTCTTAAATCATATGAGGACATCAAGTCAGCGATAGTATTCGTGAATGACACCATTATGAAAGCAGTCATACAATCGACACCAAAAAATAAGCAGCAAAATTGGACATTCTACACACAACCTCAACTACGACGACTATTAAATAAAAAATGTAAAGTACGGAAATCCTGGTCAACCACAAGATCTCCTGACACAAAAAGCCAGTACAACAAAGCAACTAAAGAGGTTGAAAAAATGCCACA